>JXCR01127774.1:8947-45891 GCA_002079205.1 Phalaenopsis hybrid cultivar
CTAAGGTTTCTCCACCTCAAAATATAATCTACCAAAGTTTCCCCAGATTTTTTTTTTTCCATCATAAGTTCTCCAATGGAAACATGCACCGGCGAACCTTTTTATAAATAACTGTTCCAATTCTATAAATGTTTTGACTGAGTCATTGGGTAAATCGGCATACCAGTAAAAGGCGACTCCTGCTAAACTGGTGACAAATTGCTGGCAAAGCAAGGCTTCATTACTTCTTGTGACACCACAGTTAGCTCTGAAATGTGCTAGATGTTGGGATTTCCGGTCCCATCGAATATTTTGAAGTTCGGAGGTGTAAAACACTTAGGAAATGGTACAAACAAAGCTTCATTACTTCTTGTGACACCACAGTTAGCTCTGAAATGTGCTAGATGTTGTCTGGACTTCATTACTTCTTGTGACACCACAGTTAGCTCTGAAATGTGCTAGATGCTGTCTGGGATTTCCTATCCCATCAAATATTTTGAATTTCGGAGGTGTAAAACCCTTAGGAAATGGTACAGTGTCAAATTCCTCTGGGTAGGGTCTACCATTCGAAGGTGTAAAACCCTTAGGAAACGGTACAGTATCAAATTCCTCTGGGTAGGGTCTACCCTTTAGTACCTCATTTGGATTGTACTAAAGCATCACGAACTTGTTCAACCATTTATTTGAAATCTTTTTCGGGAATTATTGTACTAAGGCATCACGAACTTGTTCAACCATTTGTTTGAAATCTTTTTCAGGTATGGTATACAGTATCAAATTCCTCTGGGTAAGGTCTACCCTTTAGAATTAATGTACCTCCTTTGGATTTAATGCATCATGAACTTGCTCAACTATTTGTTTGAAATCTTTTTTAGGTGTGGTTGTTGATGTAGAATCTTTTCTTGGTTTTTTCTCAACTATTTGTTTGAGATCTTTTGCAGGTATGGTTGTGGATGTGGATTCTTTTCGCGGTTGGTCTTCTTTATTGGCGGATGTTACTCTCTTTCTTTCTTCTGTAATGTGTACATCCTCTGGTTGATTGACACCTGGAGATACCGACTGCGGTATGGATGTAGATTCTTTTCGCGGTTGGTCTTCTTTATTGGCGGATGTTACTTCTCTTCTTTCTGACTTTTGGTTGTTAACATTTGGCGATGCTGTCTGCGGTGTTTGTGACTGCCCTTGGATTACAGCCACAGCAACAGTCATTTCTTCTATCTTTTTCTCCAGTGAACTGACAAGTTCATCTTTTTGGAGAAGGGNAAAAAACATTAAGTTAAAAGTTTTCGGTGTAGAAAATTATTAATATAAGTAACTATCTTTAGTAAGAAACATTGTAGTTTTGAAAATTTTAAAAATTTAAACTTTTATTTTTAATACTTAAATTTTTTTTATTAAAGATAATTTTCAAAGCTATTATTATATTTATAAGTAAAAGTTTTGTATCAAGGCTTTGCTTTTGGAAAGGAAAGGTAGAATTCAAAATTATTAAAGGCCTATCCAAATATATTAATCGTTGCCTAAAAAGAAAAGAAAACGAAAAGAGAAAAAAGAAAAAAAAAGAAGAAGAGAAAAAGAGAAAGAAGAGAAAAGAAAAAGAAAAAAATAGAAGGGAGGAGAAGCTTGAGGATTAGTGCCTAATGAAAAATTGGTTCTACATTTGATCTTTTCAAAGTATAAGACTTGAGAAAATCTTAAGTTTATAGATATAATATAGTAAGTAAAATTATTCTTAATAAAAATTTGAAGTGGAGATAATATAAAAACTAAATTCTTAATTTGGATGAATTACAATATTTGTGAATTAGATAGAAACTTATATTATTATCTTTCTTAAAAGTAAAAATTTCTAAACTTTAAGTTGGTCTCATTTACTGATTATTTTTTTTCTAAATTGAACTACATTATTTCTAAATCAAAATTTTAGTAACTCTTAAAGGAACTCATATACATATCACACATATTTAATTTTTAAATATTAAAGTGTCACTTGAGGAAAAGTAACATTTAAAGTTTGGTGGATTTTGATACGCCTAAAATATATAGTGTTTTTAGACACATCATTATACTTATTTTTGAGATATTGCACGTTAATGGAAAGTATATTTGTATTTTTTTTTCAGGTACAGATAAAAAGGTGAAAAATGCTTAAAAGAGTGAAAAATGATCAAATTTGGAGCAAATAGGTGAAAAATGTGCAAAAGTGTTTTGGCGCCTAAGCGCCAGATCCGGAGCTTAAGCGTTGGGTAAACAGAGAAGGCCATGACTAAGTGTCAGAGGCCCCGCGCTAAAGCACTAGTGGCAGTTATTGGACGAGAAAATTTGTATTTTACAAAATTTAAAGAGGTTTTTGAGGCACCTATTGGCTTAATAGATGGTTACAACCTCTATGGATGAAAATTATTGCGAAAGGATACATCTCTTAGGGAAATACATCGAATTAAGACACATTTTGAAGAAAAACCAAGGAAACTTTTGGAGAATTATAAAAGAAAGAAGAATGGGACTTTGAAAGAGGTCCTGAAAGTACTGGAAATGTTTTGAAAGTTCAAATATTGCGGAGTTAGTTGGAGAGATTTTCAGGCACCACATATTTATCTTTTTTCTTATTTCTTATTTTATATTGAGAGTGTTGTAAAAGAGAAGAGATTTAAAGAAACTTCAATAGTTTTGTGGAGGACTTGAGATAAGTTTTTATTTTTTGTTTTAGATGAATTTTGGTTTTAATTGAGACTTGTTGTTGGTTTGACAATGATTTCTACTTTTAAACTAAAGTGTGATTTTGTTTTCTCCATGGATTCTGAGTAGTTTTCTTTATCTTTCTTCTTAAAATGATAAGTAATTAATTGTTGGATGGAAGTTGTGGAGAGTATTGATCTTTAATGTTGGAAGAAGTTGTGATGATTTAAATCCATGTACTTCATTTTCTTCTTGATTGGACCAATCCATATGTTAAAATTTGTTGTGAGAACATGTAAGAACCGGGATGGTATTGTCTCAGTCAACAATTGGAAAGAATCACATGAGGTTATCTGAATGAGAATGTAGTCCATATGATTGAATGCAATTAAATAGAAAAATATTCATTAAAGGGTGTAGAGTTAGAGGACTTGAAAGTCACAGGTTAAAGCCCCCAACTTGGTTTATTATTTTAGGTTTTAATATGAGATGTTAGCCCCCAGATGGAGGGAATCAAAGGAACTCTAGAGTGAGAGCTAGTATCTTCCCTGCCTAGACGGTCTTCAAAACTATTCAAACTTTAAATTGCCAATGTTCTTTATAGCATCTCTAGTAAGGGTAAAGAATATTATTGCTCCTATTTGGCACCATTTAGCATACTTCCATAACAAATTTTTATATTTATCATTGATTCATGGTAAGGAAGATATATGCATACATCCACAACCGAATTCCTATAATTATTACTGATTTATGATAAGGAGAAATATATTTTTATATTTAGTGATTTTCTTCTACAAAAACTCAAGTTATCTTTTTAAGTTTGTAGTTTTTTTTGTCAAAACGTTAAAATTACCAAAAGTATTTAAACTTTCTTTACAAAGAAAACATCTTTAGTTTAAATAGTTATCTTCTTAAAAATAGAAAGTTTTCCTAAAAGTGCATATTGCATATCTTACCTGTGGGTTTGATATTCTGGTCTTAATCAAAAAGTTCTATATAGCTTGATAACAATACGTATACTTGTGTAGTATCCCAATATAAATTAAAACTTAAATTTTTATTTTTCTTCAGGATCAAATTTTTGGTTTTGTTGCGAAATAAGGAAATATAAGTGAAAAATATAATATGAATTATTGTTATACTATTGCATATGAGCAATTATTGGGGATCAGCGTCTCCTTTGCCAAGTTCATAGGGTGGTCTTACACCAAAGCTCGAATGTGCTACACCCTACTGTTGCCTCGTGGGCACTCAATTGTTGGGGGACGGACATAATAGCTCTGTTAGACCCTCCATCCTTTAAGGGAGATAGATTAAATCTCGCCGCTGCGGATTACTTCTCCAAGTGGGTAGCGGCAGTGCCATTACAAGAGAATACAACACAACATGTTTTGAAATTTTTCAAAAGCCAGATTGTCTACCATTTTGGTGTACTGGGTAGAATGATTTCTGACAACGGGACAACCTTCAAGAGCAGAAAGATCAACAAATTCATCAAGAGACATAGAGTTAACTGGAGGTACTCTACAATCCGCTATCCCAGAGCAAACGACCTAGTTGAGGTCTTCAATAAAACACTCGTGCAAATCTTAAGAAGACATTGGATAAAAATAAAAGAGAGTGGCATAATAAACTATTAAAGGCTTTGTGGGCCAACCAGACAACATTCAAAACTTCCATTCAATGTACGCCCTACGCACTTGTGTATGGCGTTGAGGCCATACTGCTTCTCGCATGTTAGAAACCATCTCTCAGAGTCATCATTGATAACAAAATTACAATAAAATAAAGTGCCAAGCTCAGACATGAAGAATTGGAAAGTCCCAAAGGAAAGAGACTAGAAGCACAATGATACACGAAAATTATATGCATTTTTAGACCCACATGTTATACTAATTTTTGGTGATATTGCATTTTAATGGAAGGTATTTTCTATTTTTTATTGTAGGTTATTGATTTTGAGGACTTGGAGCAAAAAGGAAGCAAAAAAGATTGAATTTGGAGCAAAAATGGAGGAGTTCAAAATTTGTTCAGTGCCGACGACGCCTGACTAGGCATCGACGACGCCATATTACAGAAACTTGGGATTTAATTACGGGCCTCTGGCACCAGACTGGGCGCCAATGGCTCCAGTGTCGGTGGAAGCCCTATTTCTAAAAGATTCAATGAAATTAGATGCTTTTTGAAGAGTTGTTGGATGCGCTTATTGGAGAACCAACCTAGGCTCTATTTAGGGCGGAAATTTGATTAGAACCCGAACCATCGCACCATTTCAACTTTTTTTACTCATTTCAATTTTCTTCTTCACCCACCTACATTCAACACTATTCCACACCATTAGTTGGTTATTATTTTATAGGTTTGAGTTTTTGTGGTGAGTTTAAGTGTGAATTCTTCTCTAAGAAGTGTTGGAGAGGAAGAGAAGTGAGAGATTTCTTCTTCCTACATTTCTAAGAAGAGGCTACAAAGAGAATTACTTTGAGAAAGAATTTCAGGTAAGTGTTAGTTGTTTATTATTGTTGTATGAACTTTCTTTTATATATAAAATTTGTGTTTTGTTGTATCTTTAATGAAGTCTGAGTAGATTCCTTTATCTTTCTCCCTACTCTGAGATATGGTGAAATGAAGAGATAAAAAATTTGAGTAGATTACTTTATTTTTCTCTCTACTCTGAGATATGGTGATATGAGTAGATAATGTGGATGTGCCAATGTTAAAATTTAAAATTAATTGTGGTGATTTTTCAACTCCGCTCTTAATTTACTTTTCTATTTGGCCAATTGAATTGTTAAAATATGTTGTGAAACATATGATCCGGGAAATGGAGTATGAGTTTTTAATCTGACCAATTGATTTGTTAAAATATGTTGTGAAACATATGATCCGGGAAATGGAGTATGAGGTTTAACAACAAAGTGAGAATCACATTTAAGTCCATGAAGGAATATTTCGTTCATGGAATTAAGTGCAAATAAAGGTCACATTTGATTTCATGAAGGAGAAATTTGTTTAAGAAATTAAGTGTAAATAAATAGGGAAATATTCTTTTTTGGGTGTAGAATTGGAGAATCTTCATTTAAGTTCATGATGAAGTATTTTGTTAAACAGGGAAATATACTTTGTTGGGTGTAGAACTGAAGATTTCTAGGGTGACAGACTAAAAATCCCCAATTCAATCTTAGGTTTAAAAACTAAAGTGAGAGTTAACCTTCAGGGGAAGGGAAGTGCGAGTCAGTATCCTCCTTGTGTAGCCACAAATTAAGGTACTAAACCTAAGATTAGCCAATGATTTTCTATAACACTGAATTAGGGTAGAAAATTAAAATAAATGCCCCATTGTAGTGGGAAAGATACTTTTTTACAATAAATTACTTCATCAAATAAACTTAGTTTAGTAGTTATTAATTTTAGAAACAATCTTTTAAATTCTGCTAGTAATAAATAGTTTAGCTTTGTTAATAACTTAAACTTTCAAAATTAGTGATAGTAATTTCGTTTGATTTCTGTAATTTTCCTAGTTAATTTATTATTTCAAATTCAAACCTTCCACGTTGGATAAATATTTTGGACTTAAGAAGAAAATCTTACAATACTTGATAACGATACGTATACTTGTGTAGAATCCTAAATTTAAGTGCTTAACATTATTATTCATAAAATACCACATCAAATTTTTGACGCCGTTGCAATGCAGAGTCAACTTTATAAATTTTTCACAACTATATTTTCTCGGAATCAAGTTTTTGGTGCCTTTGTCGGGGATGGTAATTGTAAATTAAATAGATTTGGTAAATTAGGAAATTTAGAGATAAAAATATGCAAAATACAAAATATCAAAAAAAAATCATAAAATTATAAAATCCAAAAATATATAACTATATATTTAAGAGTATTTTTAAGCAATGTTTCTTTGCTTATTATATTTGTTTATGCGAAATATTGGATCTGAAGGTTTAGTACCTTACGATTAAAAATTAGAACATACTATTAGATAATTTTGAATGAAATAGCGAATAACTTAGATAATCAAATAAATCAAAATTGGCAAAGACCTTTAAAAGTTATGCTAATCCAACAACAGATGAACTTCTCTTAACTATTAAAAATCCTGATGTTGTTGCTAAATCATTTGAGCTTGAACCTGTTATTTTCCAAGTGATACAAAATAATCAGTTTGGAGGAACACCTACTGAAGATTCTAATTTATATCTTGCTAGTTTTCTTGAGATTTGTGCTACTTTTAAATATGACAGTGTGTCTAATGAAGCTATTTGGCATAGAATTTTTCCTTTTTCATCAAGGGATAAAGCTAAAGCTTGTTTAATCTCATTAGCACCTGAATCTATCAAAACTTTGGGAGAACTATCACAAAAAATCTTGGCTAAACATTTTCCACGCTTGAAAACGCTAAGCTTAGAAACGATTTTACATCTTTTTGTTAGTTTGAAGGGGAATCAATATATGAAGCCTGGGAAAGATTTAAGGATCTCCTTAGAAAATGTCCACAACATTCTTTACCAGATTAGTTAATAACTCAAAATTTTTATAATGGATTAGAAGGATCACTTAGATCTATTATAGATGCTTCTGCTGGTAGATCTTTAATGTAAAAATCTTTTGATGAAGCATATTATTTAATTGAAGAAATGACTTCTAATATTTTTAATGGCCCTCTGAATGGATAAATTCTAAGAGAGTAGCTAGTATTTATGAATCTGATGCAATGTCTATTTTAGCATCTCAAATTGCTATATCAAAAAAGAATGATCAAACTGGAGTGACCTATCTTCAAATATCACCGGTATTGGAGGAAAATTCACTAGGACAGATAATTGATACTCAATCATTGTATGAAACTTTGAATGCTATTAATAATTAGAATAATAATACTTATTCTAACTATTAGAATCCTGGATGGAAAAATGACCCTAATTTTAGTTGGAATAATTATAACAATTTAATGAACCCCTTAGGAAATTTAAATAATTAAGGAAATTCTAATTATCAACCTTAGTATCCTCTTGGATTAACTCTAACCGTAACCCACAAGTTAAGGAAAAGAAATTAACATTGGAAGATGTAATGTTGAATATGGGAAATTAAATATAAAATATAGGGGCTGCTATTAGAAATATTGAAAATCAATTAGGACATATTGCTACTGCACTTAGTAACAGACCTTCAGTAAATCTTTCGAGTACGGTCAAAATTAATCCCAGAGATCTAAATAAAGAACAAATTAAAGTAATTCAATTTTGAAGTGGAAAAAAAAGTTGAAACAAGAATCCAAAAAGAATCAGAAGTTGTGAAGGAGAATGAAGAGATGGAAAGTGACAATAATGAAAATGAACAAACACAAGTTCCCTTAGAAAACCATTACCTCTATTTATTCAACGACTAAATTAGAAGAATAAAGACAAATAATTTACAATTTTTTTTAAATTCTTAAAAGTTAAAGATAAACATTCCTTTCATTGAGGATTTGGAACAAATGCTAAGTTATGTGAGATTTATAAAAGATATACTAAATAAGAAAATGAAGTTTGCAGATCATGAGACTATTGCATTTAGTGAAGAGTGCAACACTATTATCCAGAAAAAGCTTCTTGAAAAGTTAAAAGATCCTGGTTGTTTTATTATACCTTGTGTAGTTGTTGAAAAGTTTTATGGAAAAGCCTTATGTGATTTAGGTGCGTATATCAATCTTATGTCTCTATCAATTTTTAAACATTTAGATTTAGTAGAGATTTCCCCTATTAATATAACTCTTCAGTTAGCTAATCAATCAATCACTTATCCTAAAGAAGTCAAAGAAGATGTATTAGTGAACGTGCTTAAATTTGTTTTTCCTTATAGACTTTGTAGTATTAGATTTGAATGAAGATAAGGAAATTCCTACAATTTTGGGGAGACCATTTCTTGCAACAGGGAGAGTTGTGATAGATGTACAAAAATGAGAATTAATAATGAGAGTTAATGATCAAGAAGCAAAAGCTATGAAATATCCTGCGATAGAGAAAGATGATAAATGTTTTGGGTTGGAAGTCATTGATTATCTAAGTAATGAGCAATTTAAGAAAGAGTTTAAAGAAAAATTAAAGCAAGAAAAATTTAGTGAAAATGAGGATGAAATAAAAGAAGAAAATTTAGATTATATTGAGGACAAATTTGAAACTTTAGATTTGTTGGAAAATGATAATAAAAATCTTATTCCTTCTAGTATTAAACCACCTGAACTTGAACTGAATATATTATCTGCTCATTTAAAATATGTATTTTTAGAGGATTCATCTACATTGCCTGTTATTGTATCTTTTGAGTTAACTGAAATTGAAGAACAAAAATTAATAGAAATGTTAAAAATATATAAAAAGGCTTTTAGATGGAATTCAGCAGATATTAAAGGAATTAGTCCTTCAATTTGTATGCACAAAATTTTATTAGAAGAACAATATGAACCTAAATCTGATCCTCATAGGAGATTAAACCCAATAATAAAAGAACTTATTAAAAAAGAAATTTTAAAATGGTTAGATGTTGTAATTATATATTCCATTTCAGATAGTACTTGGGTAAGACCAATTCATTGTGTATCAAAGAAAGGAGAAGTTACCATTCAAGTAAATGAGAAAAATGAATTAATTCTAAAATAACAAGTTACTGGTTGACAAATTTGTATGCTATATTGAAAATTAAACTTGGCCACTAAGAAAGATAACTTTCCTTTACCCTTGCTAGATCAAATATTGGATAAATTAGCTGGAAATGAATATTGTTGTTTCTTAGATGGATATACCAGTTATCTTCAAATCCTAATTGCTCCTAAGGATCAAGATAAGGAAAATTTACAAGGCTTTATGGAACATTTACTTTTCGTAGAATGCCTTTTGGACTATGCAATGCACCTGCAACATTTCAAAGATGTATGATGTCAATATTTAGTAATTTTATTGAGCGTGGATTAAAAATATTTATGGATGATTTCTCTTTGTTTGGGACTTAATTTGAATTATGCTTAAATAATTTAGAAGAAGTTCTAGAAGTATGTGAAAAAAACAACCTCGTACTAAATTGGGAAAAATGTCAATTTATGGTTGCAGGAGGAATTGTACTTGGGCATAAAATTTCTGAAAACAACATGGAAGTAGATCCTCCAAAAATTTAAGTTATTGAAGAATTACCACCACTGACTATGGTCAAAGGAAAATTACCACCAACGGCTACGGTCAAAGGGGTAAGAAGTTTTCTAGGACATGTTGGATTCTACAGGCGTTATATAAAGAATTTCTTAAAAATAACTAAGCCATTATGCCAACTTTTAGAAAAAGATACAAAATTTGATTTTAACGAGGCATGCATAAAAATATTTAAATTATTGAAAGAAAAATTAATCACTACACCTATAATAGTACCACTTGCCTGGGAAAACCCCTTTGAAATAATGTGCGATGCTAGACATTATGATATTGGAGCTGTGTTAGGACAAAGGCCCTACAAAGTTTTTAAAGTAATATAATATGCTAGTAATACTCTGAATGATGCTTAAATTAACTACACTAGTAATGAAAGAGAGTTATTAGCTATCTATTGTCTATGCCTTTGATAAATTTAGACCTTACTTAATTGGAACTAAATGTATAGTGCATACAATCTATCTGCGATTAAATATTTAATGCAAAAGAAGGATGCTAAACCAAGGTTAACTAGATGGATACTTCTATTGAAAGTGTTTGATTTTTCTGTAGTTGATAGAAAGGGAAATGACAATCAAATAGTTGATCATTTGTCTAGACTAAAAAGAAATTTTAACTAATTTTGCCAATATAGTAAATTATATTGACAGTGATATTCTACCACCAGATATTAAGAATCAACAATCAAAGAAATTTATATATGATTGAAAATTCTATTTCTGGGATGACACATATTTATATAAACAATGTAAAGATCTAATTATTAGAAGGTGTGTGCCTTATAAGGAAACTCAACTAATATTTGAAAGATATCATTATTCTGAGTTTGGAGAGCATTTTGTAACAAATAGAACTGCTTAAAAAATTTTGCAAGCTGGATTTTATTGGCCGACTTTTTTTAGAGATGTTAATGAATATATTAAAACATGCTATCAATGTCAGCGAGTAGGAAATATTTCTAGAAGAAACAAAATGGCTCTAAATTACACATTGGAAGTTAAAATTTTTGATGTGTGGGGATTAGATTTTATGGGACCATTTATGCTTTCATTTGGAAACTTATATATACTTCTTGTTGTTGATTATATGTCAAATGGGTTCAAGCTATTTTTTGACCTAAATGTGATTCTCGGAGTGTTTCTAAATTTTTAAATAAAAACATTTTTACAAAATATGGAATGTTGAGAGTAATTATTACAGATGGAGGATCCCATTTTAAAAATAAGAGAATCGAGAAATGGATAAAAAAAAATATGATATTATGCACAGATTCTCTACGACTTATCATCCTCAGACTAGCGGTTTGGCAAAAATATTGAATCGTGAAATAAAATGAATTTTAGAAAATTATGTAAATCCCTATAAATTAGATTGGTCTGCTAGATTAGATAGTGCATTATTAACATACAAAACTGTTTATAAGACTATTATAGGAATGTCCCCATACAGACTTATTTTTGGAAAAGCATGCCACTTACTTGTAGAATTAGAGCATAAAACATTTTGGAATATTAAGAAACTTGATTTCAATCTAAAAGATGTTGGTGAGAAAAGATTACTGCAACTCAATGAACTTGAGGAGATCAGAAATGAAGCATATGATAATGCAAAAATCTATAAGGAGAAAATGGAAATATGGCATGATCGGAAGATTATTAATAAGAAGTTTTAACATGGATAAGAAGTTTTATAATATAATACAAGGTTGAGGCTATTTCTAGGAAAACTAAAATTCAGATAATTATGACAATTTAAAGTGATTAAAGTTAATCATTATGGAACTGTTGTTTTTAAGGATCCTAAAACTAGAAAAATATTTAAAGTTAATGGGCATCAATTCAAACATTATGGTGGACACATACCACAATTTAAAGAAGTTTAAATGTTAAGTCAACCGAACTAAACCAATGGTATGTCAGGTTGACGATGTTAAAGCAAGCGCTTTAAGGGAGGCAACCCATATATAAATCGATATATCTTTATATTATTATTTTGTTAATAAAATTGTTTATGTATTACCAAATAATAGTATTTTAAAGTCCTACACAATTTTATATGTCGTAAATTAAGACAAATATTGGTATTGGAGGAAAATTTGGAATCAAATTGGACAAAGAATTTTTAGACGCGAATTTGACCATAGAGCCGACAATGTCATAGGGAGCGACGACGACGTCCCAAGTATTTTTTACGTGCCGAACCGTTATGGCAAACTTTGGCAGAATTTTACTCCATAATAACCACCGAGTGGTGATTTTAAAGTCCTAAAAATTGACTTGGATATCTAGAAACTCCCTAATATCAAATTCCATGGCTTCCAATTTTGTAAATACTTCAAGGTATGTAGTTTTCAATAGCACAATGTTTATCAATTTTGACGCACATAGATTATACGATAAAGTCATCACGAAGAAGAGTATTATTAAGGAGAGAGGCTTTGTCATTCATGGAGTTAGTAATCCAAGTTCACAGATTGAGAAAATCATTTTACAGAGGCGTTGTGAAGTTCTGTGCTACACAATTGCTACAGTTGTAGTACCCATAGAAAAAGAGTTTTATGCCAATCTACATGGAATTACCCAAGGAGTTGTCTTCATGTGAGGTAAGGCTATACCATTTACTCCAGCTTGGATTATTGATTTGTATAATAGAAAACATTCCAATCTGTCATTGTACAAATTTTATCCTGATGAAAGATATAATGCAAGAAGTATATAATTTTCTGACGGGGGAACATGATGATTGGGAAATCAAAGATGAGGGATATGTTAGTTTCTCTGCGTCGTTGCTTAACCCAATTACAAAAAATTATCATTTCTTAATATTTGCTAAACTACAACCTACCATGAAGATTAGGAGGGTTACAAAAGAATGTGTCATTCTAAACTATTACATTTAAATGGAAAAGCCCATTGATATAGGGTAAATTATTTTAAAATCTATTATGGGTATTATCATGAATGAGCCAATATATGGACTGGGGCATTATTCTACAATTTTCCTACTTTATAGTCAATCTCAAGTTCCTTATGAAAGTTGGGCAAAAAGTTTTACTACCTTGGGAAACCATGATTCCTATTGATGGAAATTACATAGGAAATGTAAATGAAGCATTAGATTATATATTTGATCATTCTTCACATGCTTCAATACCATTGATGCCACCAACAGTTGGAAGTTCAATATCTACGGAGAAGAGAATGAAGAAAATAGAAGGTGAACTTCAAAGTATTTGGAATACAATAGAAAATCTTTAATACCTTTTTGATCACCTAGATTGGAAAATGAAGGAGAACATTGATCATACAGGAACAGTTGAAGCAAGAATGGTACAAATGTTCAAGAAAAATGGACGGATCGATGAAAATTTGACTGATTTGTTCCCGTACCAACCCTTCTACAATTTATATGTCCATTACCCCGGTCTATGGGAGATATTAGAGGAGGAAAAAGTACTAAAGAAGAGGTAGATTAATTGAAGAAATTAGACTCTCTACTATTTTAAAATACTTATGCTTTAATGTAATTGTGTGGATTTGATTTACTTTACTTTGCTTTAGCACTCCGATTATGTGTATAGTTTTGTGTCGGTGTTCTAGTGTTCTATTTTGATTTCGACGCTGAATTATTATTTAGTTTACTTTAAAGATGTGGAATTGTGATTAGAAAAGTGTATTTTCATATATAAATGTTAGTTTGGAAATGTTTGTGAAAATGTTTATTTGTGAATTATTTTTAGATGAAAAATTGTGTTAAAAAAGACTAAATAAACTTTCGAGTAAATTGAGAGAAAATTGAAAATTAAGAAAATCAAATAAGTGATTTTTTGGCCACTGGCACAGATGGCGCTGGATGGGCGCCGACAGCGCCTCGGCCCAAACCGACCCTAACACCTTTAAGATTCATGGTTTGCACAGTGAAATGTCTTTTTTACCCCTTGAGACAACTTCAACCTCCCTTTTTTGCACCTAGGGCTTGATGTTGCTCAGATTTTAGGTGATTATAAGGGAAACAAAGTTTGGATTTCATCTTCTCTAGATAAGAGCCACATTTTGAACTCAAAATTTTGATTATTCACCTGGGATTTATCTCACATTGCCGAGATCTAAAATTTTAATTTTTTTTGAAGATTTTGGGAAAATCCTTTGGTGCAGATCTCTTACTTAGTAGATTTAAGTTTAAACTGTTTCACATTGTGATTTTTGGAGTTTCTAGGAATTTATTTAGATTTTATCAAAGTTTTGTAGATTTACCATGGCACCTAGAATGAGAAAAGGAAAGATAAAAGTAGATTTTGATGATCAAAACTTTGTTAATTACAAGGCGAACATTTGCTTCAGTAGTCTACGTAACACTAAAAAGTTGATTCCGAATTGAGGATATAAAAATCTAGGAAGAGAAGTCGAGAGATTAATCAATGCTTGACAGTGGGAAAATTTATGCTACTTTACTGTCGAGGCAATTTTTGGCGTATTGATGGAGTTCTACGCTAATTTTAAGGAGACTTCTCAAGACTTTGTGTTTGTTCATAGGAAAATGGTGGAGTTTACTGCAAGTAAATTTAATGAAATTTATCAGTTGGAAGATGTGTATAGCTGCTAATATAAGTCATTTTCTACTACGAATGAGGCCTTGGATGATGTTATTTCCTTTCTTACTTATGGAAGAGGAACCTGGAAGGTGAAGAATGGAGTTAAGGTAAAATTTCCTCTTTCTATGCTAAATGTAGTATCTAAGGCCTACCATTATTTTATTTCTGGAAAAATGATTTCAAGAAATCATCATAGTGAGGTTACATGGGATAGAGTCATCTTAAACTTCTGCATCCAGTAGATGAAAATAATAGATGTGGGCTATATTATTTATAGGAACACTCAATCTGTTGCTTTTGGAGAAACTACTGGAGGTTTATCACACCGTGCCCTGATTTTCACACAATGTGAACAGACCTGAGTTGATTATAGACCAGGGGAGTAGAGTATTGAACCTATAAAACCTATTGGGCCTGCCAATATAAAGACTTATGAATCTCATGTTGTATGGGGATCTGGAAGTAAGACCAAGGATATTCCTTCTATTTCAGATACTTTTAGTACCTCTACTATCTAAGAACTTAAGGAGCAAATGATGATTCAACAGTGACATAATTTGAGAATGGATCATAGAATTAAAAATACGGAGGGCATAGACCCATATACATATCATATTTCTTAATATTACAATTTTCTAAAACTTTAAGTTGGTCTTATTCACTAATTATTTTTTTTAAATTAGACTACTAAATTTCTAAATCTAAATTTTAGTAACTCCTAAATAAACCCATATAGATATCATACTTATTTAGTTTTTAAAGATTGAAGTGTCACTTGAGGATAAGTAACATTTTAAGTTTTGGGGACTTTGACACACCTAAAATATATAGTATTTTTAGATGCATTTTTATACCTATTTTTGAGATATTGCATTTTAATGGAAGGTATTTGTGTGTTTTTCTTTCAGGTACAAGTAAAAAGGTAATAAATACTAAAAGGAGTGAAAAAGGATCAAATTTGGAGCAAAAATGCAAAAATTGTGTAAAAGTATTTTGGTGCCTAAGCCCCTGATCTTGCGCTTAAGCGCCGGTGAAACAGAGAAGGCCGCGCCTAAGCGTCAAAGGCCCCGTGCTTAAGTGTCAGAGGCAGTTATTTGGCTGTTTTCTTCATTTGGTAAAATTTTGAAGAGGTATTTGAGGCACCTATTGGCTAAAGAGGGTGGCTATGAACACTAGGAATGAAAATATTATTACAAGACTTGTGAAAGGAGGCATCCCTTGGATAATACTTCAAATTTGGACAAATTTTGAAAAGTTTCCAAGGCACATCTTTGAGATTTATAAATAAAGGAAGTTTTACATTTGAAGTGGGTGCTTGAAGACGGAGATGGTGCTTGAAGAGGGAGAGAGTGTTGGAGTCCTGAGAAGATCGTAGAGAATCTTGTGGAGAGATTCAAACACCATAAAATTTACTTTATCCATTTTGTTTTTAGTATTCTTTTGAGAGTTAAGAGTGTTGTAAAAGGGAAGAGATTCAAAGAAACTTCAAGAGTTTGGTGGAGGATTTGTGATAAGTTTTTATCTTTCATTTTTAAAGTACTTTTGGTTTTAATCAAGACTTCTTGTTGGTTTGACAGTGTTTGTACTTTTAAACTAAAGTGTGGTTTTGTTTTCTTCATAGATTTTGAATAGTTTTAGTTATCTTTCTTCTTAAAATGATAAGTAATTAAACTGTTGGATGGAAGTTCTGGAGAGTTGTGATGATTTAAATATATATACTTCATCTACTTCTTGATATGGCCTATCCAGATGTTAAAACTTATTGTGAGAACATGTAAGAACTGGGCTGGTACTGTCTCAGTCAACAATTGAAAAGAATCAAATGTGGTTGTATGAGTGAGAACGTAATTCATTCGATTTAGTGCAAATATATATGGAAATAATCATTGAAGGGTGTAGAGTTAGAGCACTTTAAAGTGACAGGTTAAAGCCCCCAACTTGGTTTATTATTTTATGTTTTAATACGGGATGTTAGACCCTAGGTGGAGGGAATTGAGGGAACTCTAGAGTGAGAGGTGGTATCTTCCCTGCCTAGCCGGTCTTCAGAACTATTTAAACTTTAAATTAGCCGATTTTATTTATAGCATTTCTAGTAAGGGTAAATAATATAATTGATCGTATTTGGCACAACATAATTTGCATACTACCACAATAGATTCCTATGTTTATTACTAATTCATGACAAGAAGAAGGAAATTTTCAAATTCAATGCTTTTCTTTTACATAAACTCAAGTTATCTTTTTAAATTGTTACAGTTTTTTCAAAATATCAAAAATACCAAAAAGATTTGAATTTTAATTACCATGAATACATCTCTAGTTTAAGTAATTATCTTTTTAAAATAGAAAGATTGTTGTTCAATAGAGCATATTGCATAATTTTCCTGTGGGTTCGATATTCAGGTCTTAATTAAAAGTCCTATAGTACTTGATAATGATACATATACTTGCATAATACCCCAATATATATGTAAATTTAAAAGTTAAATTTATACTTTTTTGAGGATCAAATTTTGACTTTGTTGCAAAGTAAGGAAATATAAGTGAAAATATAATTGGAGACATTATTATACTGTTGCATATAAATAGTCGGGATCACTAGACTCAGTCAAATCACATGGGGTTTGTTTCTAAACCTTCATCTACTCAAGACAAACCCATATATATGGTTAATCAAGTATGAAATTAAGCCATTACAAATGGAGAATCAAAATAAGCTCAGGCTAGGGTTAGGCTCAATACCTTTGTCTGAGAGGGGAGGCCTCAATCAGATTGTTGTGGTAGCTTAGATTGGCTCCAGCGAACCTCTAGATGAAGTCTTGTGCCTTGGTGAATTTTCTAGATATGTTTTTGTTCAAGGTGGATTTTAGGTGTTGGTCTAGAGCTAGGTTAGAGGCTGTTTCAGAGAGGGGTTTGATAGATAAGCAACTCTTCTTGCTCTAGCGATGGTGTGTGCACAATTTATTTGATTTTGGTGGATTGTGGAGAGATTTCCTAGTTTGAGCTGAAAGTTTGAGCTCAAAATTGGTCTCTCATAGTGGGAATCAGAGGGGGAAGATGGTTGAATTAAGCTTAGGAATGCTTAGGAAGTCTCTGATGAGATTTTGACAGAGTTTCCTCAAGGATTTGGAACTCTCTTCTCTTTGGCAATGGAAGGGTTGATTAAATAGAAGATCTTCACCTGGCAACAAGGTCCAATTGATGGGTGCAGTAAGCTTCTTAGTTGGAGGGCTGAGGAGCTCTAAGCAGCCTTTAGGAAGAGATGGCCTCTAGAGTTGAAATTGGATTTAATTTAGAGGTGGTGGCTCTCAATTTTGGCAATTTTCAGCCACTAGGCCGGAATGAAAGGCCAGGGGAGGTGGGCAGGTGGTCAAGTGAGCCAGGAGAAGGGTTAATTATTGTTAACCTTAAAAACATGTGATGATGGAGGAGATATTTTGGTTAGGGACCTTAAATGGGATAAGATACCTTAAATTAGGGGACCTTTACTCCATAGCTCACCAAGCTAGTTTAAGGTGGTTTATCCTTGTCAATAGAGAGTGCTTAGTGGCTGTGGTGTCATTAATTTGGTGGCTTAGGCATGGCTAAGTCAATTTTGGTGAAGGGGTTCAATTTGGGTCAAAATGGCTAGAAATTGGGTTTGGGTTATGCTAGACATGACATTGAGCTCAATTGATTGACCAATATTGTGAAGATCATTTTTATGTGGAGTTTAAAAAAGATTTTGTGTGATTTTGAATTAGTTTGGATGTCCAATTTGGAGGATTTTGGGCATTTGGTCAATCTGGGGTGTTCGGTTAGACTTGGGTTTAGGTTGGGCTAAGTTTTGGCTAAGTTTAAATTAATGGTTCAAAATGTTCTAAGGGATTTTCATAAAGAGTTTTCAACATCAATTGGGTGTCGATTTTGTGGTTAAGTCATTCAATTTGGTGGAATTTAGGGACATAGCCAATTTTGGGCAAGGTGAATTTGGGGAGATTGCGTCTTTAAAGGCAATTTGGGAGTTTTTGTCCAAATGGTCAAATTGGACAAATTGGATTCAATTAAAGGGTCTAAATTGGTTTTGGAGACAATTTAAGTGATTTTGGATGTTTTCGAAAAGTTTGGAGTGCAAAGGGTATTTTTGTAATTTTGGCAAATTTTGGAGATATTTTCGTAATTTTATCAATTATTGGTGGTTTTGGGCAAGTTGGGCATTTTTAAATGACTTGAAATGATTTTTGAAAAAAATTGGGTATTTTGGGTGAATTTGGGAATTTTGGCCAAATTTAGGGTTTGGGGGCATTTAGGTAGTTTGGGTGGATTTAGGGGCAAAAAGTTAAGTTAGATATTTAAAATTGGCGTGTCAACCACCATGTGTGAGCTATGGACCAATGAAATCCCCATTTGGGTCCTCTACGTACTAATCTTAGCTAAAACCTAGCTTAGGGCTAGTGGGTCTAGGGGACCATCTACAGGAGTCTCCCAAAAGATCAAAAGATCAAAGTCAACAATTTTTTGTTTATGGTTGCAAGTGAATATAGGAGATAGTGAGTGCAACTAAGTGAATTAGCTCCAGACTAACACCCATGGTCAGTTCTAAGGTCAAGAATTCTTATGGGGACTGTCCCTGAGATCCCCCACACTGACCCCACTTACTAAGTGCTAGAGGTTAGGACCAATATGTGGACCTTCAAGTTGAGTAAGGAAGAGTTTAGAGTTTTTAATGGCGAGGGTTCATTTTCTAGTTTTCTAGAAATAGTCAACTAGAGAGTTCTATGGCTAGACCCTAGACAACTAAAGAGGGAAAACTAAACCTCAACCAAAAGTGAGGTCAGCAATATCTTGTATTAATCTATGTAAATTAATTATCAATAAAAAATTAATAAAATCAATCCCACATTGTGTGTAAAAATCATTATAACCCAGTGTAAAAATTTTAAAATTATTTGATTAATTTAAGCAATAAAGTTGATTTTCTACAAAAACATTGTATTTTGTACAAAAACACACTTATAGAAATTATTAAAAGTTGTTTTTGATTTACTTGTGATCAAGAGCACTTAGAAAAAATAAAAGTAATTTTTGATAAAAATATTTGATTTTTGAGCTTTAATTTGAATTAAAAATAATTAAAAATAATTAAAGAATTCCAAAAATACAAAAATATTTCAAAATGTTCCTAATGTATCCCTGATCACTTAGGACTCATTAAAATAGTTTTCCTAATTTTTCTAAGTTAAAAGTAATTTTCTGAAAGGTTTACGAATATATTTCCCATATTTTCTCATTAAAATAATTATAATAAATAAATTAAAAATCATAAAAAAAATTAAATTTATTTCTCTGAGTTCTCTGGACTCAAAGAGTCCTAATAAAAATTTAAAAATAACCATTAGTAATTAAAACATCTTTTCTATTCAAATTAAATCGTTAAATCAATCAATAATTAAATTAAAGATTTGATTAAAAAAGTCCTAAAATTTTAAGTATTTCTTTGCCCTAAGGAAGCCTTTAAATAAATTAATTTTGAAAATCCCATTTTCTAAGTTAAAATAATTATTTAAATTAAAAACTGAAAACCACATTTTTCTCCTCTAATGTCTTAATTACACATGGATAAGGTATTGTAAAATCTCTTATGTCACTTGAATTTTGCTTCATGAGTTAGGAGGTGAAGAGCTTTAAGGGTAACGTGGTCATTCTAGATTTTGGTTCCTTAATCAAAATTTAGGATTAACCAAAGGGAAAATGGATAATTTTTATTCTAATGAAATATGATTGGATGATTGAAACATAGTGGGTAAAAGGCAGAAACCAACTTGCCACCTTCACGTGATATGAATAAAATTATGAACTTGCTAAATTATCAGATATGGAAGTTGATCAAAGATCAAATAGTTTCCAAGTGATGGGCTTAAACTTAGGAGATGATGTTTCACTTATTATTAAGTCCACAATTAATGATGACCTGACTTCTTTTAATCAGAATTTATATCACATAAATTAAAATTTGAATATTTCCCAATCACTCTCCCATTAGTTTTATTAAAAGGTTTGGTAGTGATCTAGGCTCAATGGCTCGATTTTAAAACTTTTTTTGATGAGATTTAGAAGATAATGTTGTTGATGATTAACACCATCAAGCCCAACTTTAGTGGTGGGTATCAAATCCTTAATGGCTGAAACATGTCTTAGATGCTTTCACCTGCATGACTTTTAAGTGAAATATCAATTGATTAATTGGGTACCCTATCCTCTGGACAATTAAAATGCCAAAGTTCACCGAGTAATGTGGTAATTCTAATTTGGCCTGGGATGATTAATGGAACAATATGATAAGTTCATAATGAACTCAGATATTTCAAGAGATCTTCAAAGTAGTTTGGGGTCATCCCCTAAATACTTTCAAATACCTTGAATATTCTGAAGGACAAATTGGACTTGCTATACTTTGTTCCAGATCATCCAATAAGATCTTTCAGGGCTCAATAAGTCTTAACTTGGGGTTTGTTAGTTACACCTTCAACTATTATTGTTTTAACTTTTCTGCAATATTATAACCGCCTGGTTGAGTACTTTCCTTTACTTACAAACCAAAACAACTTTTTAAAAATTAATCAATATTTTTAAAAGCAAACATTTAATTGTTTCAAAGGTAACCATAAATCCTTTGAAATTTCACAAAATTTAAAACATCCTTTTGAATTTACAAGTCTCTAAGAGTAGGTAACCCACGGTTGCTAACGAGATCTCCTCGGTTTAAAAGGGTTTTAAAACTCGTAATTTCTAAACCTGATACTTCTCTCAATCTCTACAATTTGACACTTCTAAAATTAAACTCGCTACGATGAGGAGTTTTGAGCTAGCATTTTGGGAAGCACGACCATCTTCAACAGCAAAACATGTCTACACCAACTAAACCATTCCTTAGAATTAAATAACAAATCATAGAATTTTGAGGTTGTCTACCTAGAGTGACATAGATACTCAACTATTCTTTAGGCCTTTGTATGGCTTTGCTATACAATATAAGCCCTAAACTATTTTAGGATTGCAAGATTATCGTTTGTCACAACCTATATCCTCACATCTTTCATGCCATTTGTGTGACTTTTCATACGAATGTAAGCCCTAATAAATAAAATTGGCAGAATGAAACATTCATATATTTCTCCTTTGAATTGAAACCAAACCATAGGGTAGACTAGGAAGTCCCTGGGATTCTCCTCAGGATCTGTGCCATCCCCTAGTTCTTCTCGCTTTGGATTCCAATGATAAAATGTTCTAAATTTGAGATTTCCCAATTCACACCTCTTTGTTCGATCTTGTTCAAAAGTCTTATCCTTTGACCTTCTTGAAGACAATATCCTCTGATTTTTATTTAGAGTTTTCTTAGATGACTTCAGTTATCTAAGATGTAATTAACTATAGGGGTTTGCCCTTATAAGAAGATTTTCCAAACCCAGCATAATATATACCCTATTTAATTTTTCATATTAAATAGAAAACTTGCCAGCTTATTATAAAATGGTTTCGCTGACCAAACAAATGTCATATATTTTTTTGTTTTTTTAGTTGAGCATCATCGTCAAGCAATGTGTCTATCTTTTGAGAACGATACATAATCGATTTGATTTCATATTTCTCTATAGTTAAATATATATGTAAATTAAATATCCCTCTGAAGCGGGCGATGAAATTCCGATTCTGGGGACCGACAGCTTCCACATGACCTCTCTAAAATTATATTGACAGAAAATAATAAGGGATGGCACAAGAAGTTGTTAAAGCTTTGTGGTCCTAAAAAAAATATTCAGAACTCCTACTCAATGTACACCGTATGCGCTCATGTATGGGTCGGAAGCTATGCTGCTATTGGAAGTTTAGCTACCATTTCTCAGATTCGTCGTCACTAATCAGATTACATTTGAAGACAACATCATGATCAGACTTGCAGAATTGGAAAGTCTCGAAAGAAAACAGTTAGAAGTGTGGTAGAATCTAGAGATTTATCAAGCAAAGATGGTTCAGGCTCATGATAAATTGGTCCCCCAAAAGACGTTCAATGTAAAAGAACTCATACTCGTCCATAAAATATCTATCGTTGCACACCGAAGGATCGACAAAAAATTTAAACCAACTTGGGAGGGACCATTTGTCATTGAGAAAGTATTTTTAAGAGGGTCTTAATAGTTAAAGGATTTCCAAGGTGAATGGCGTACCGGTCAATGGGTGATATTTTAAGATTTACTATACAACATGATGTTCTATCATATGAATTTTTGAAAGTGATACTCATTATGGGGATGACTATTCTGCCAGCATCTGTGATTGGCTCCAAAATTTTGTAATCAAATCAATTTTTATAAAATAGAATTTGTATTTGTACTTTTGAATTTTCTTCTTAATCTTGAATTTCATAGAATTAATATAAATAAAATATTTGCACATGTAAAATTTAAAATTCACTTAATATTGGTTTGTTATTATTCTTGTTCATTTCTTGAATTTAAGCACACTGATGTTTTCATGTCTTCTGTATGAAAATGTTAGGGTAGAGGCTAATCTTTGCTTTCAAAGATGGCTTAAATCTCGCACTAAATGAAAAAAAGGCAGCCTATGGCGGCATTGTGAGCTTTAACTTGGACTACAGTCAAGTTAATGTAGACTATGAAGGCCTTTTGATGGATGCTCTCAGCCGCCATGATGCAAAAGGATTACCTTCAATACTTAGAATCAGTTCCAGGGAAGACTCCTCACTAAAGAGGAAGAAAGCTGAGGGAATACAATGCCTGATGGAGGGAACTAGCCAATTGCAGTCAATGATCATCATGCCAATGGGAGACTTATTTTAAGCGAATGAAGAAAGGGTTTCAGATGCACCTTCAAGAAGAACGCAGCTCAGAAATGCCAACTGGCATAAGAACAGAGCTTGGTTTATTGGAGAAGCGACTTGCTAAGGAAGATGCTGTTGGACTAAGTTCAATTCATGAAGAGGAGGTATATGACCCGAACTAGAAAGAAACTTCCACTAGTCCATCGATTATAGAGGATGAGCCAGAGAATTCACAAAACCTGTATCTTCACGGATCCCAAACTAACTTTATGCAGGTTGCCCCACGTGTAATGTAGAAATCTCGAGGAGGACGCCGTCAACCTGAGACTTCACAGATTGCCCTAAGTGTAACATCATCCACTTGAAGAGGTACGAGATGTTCAAAGAATATACAGCTACCAGCATAAGGTTTAAGAGTGTTGAGCATCATATATTGAGCCATACATTCCAAAATTTACAGAGCTGGGACAGCCTTGGATTTCAACAGAGATTCATTCAAATGTGTAGCACCAAAAGTTACAGATGATACCCAGATATGTGCTTGAGAAGATATGCCGGGTCCGAAAGAAAGCGTTCAAATAGTATGAAGAAATCCAGGGGAAATGCGCCAATATCTTGGAAGGACTGGAGTTGCGCACAGATGTAATCTTAAAAAGTTATGAAAGAAAGATTATGGATTGTGTTATTGATCTCAGAGAGAATGGTTGAGCCGGATTATTGAAGAATAAGACATATTCAGAACCACCAAAATGGATCCATCAAAACTGCAGGATCACCATTCAGTGTGGTCACTATTACAATTTATTCAAGGACAGGCTAGGGAAACCCTGGGCATCTGGAGATATGACGAGGTGGATTCTCTACCTTCTACGATAAAATGAATGATGAAGAAGATGTTTTGATGGAGCATACTGCCATTGGATTGCATCCCGAACAACTACATCATCAACATCTATGAGGAAGGGGACTGCATTCCTCCCCACATAGATCATCATTATTTTGTCATACCTTTCTATACAACACCTTTCTTGAACAAGAGAAACATCTTATTTGGAAGCAAAATTGAAATTGTTAGACCCGATGAGTTCAAAGGTTCAGCTGTGATTCCACTATCTGTCGGTTCAGTGATAATCTTAAAAGGAAATAGAGTAGATTTAGCAAAGCATTTTATCCTTGGAGTTCCATGATGCAGAGTTTCCATTACACTAAGAAAAATGGATAATAATAAGATACCATATGGATTTCAACCAGATCCATAATTGGAAAATCTACGGTTGTACGAGCTGTGAGATAGCTATACCTCTAAGTGCACACAAAAAGGAACTCTTGTCTCAATGCGTGGCTCAGATAGTTAGCTTTATCAATGGCTTACCCCATGGGAAAGATAGACAGACAGACAGATAAATAGTTGTCACTGTTTTGTATTGCATGAGAGTAGCAGATATGATATATGATGTTTTAGATGTACCTAGCTTGTTGCCTTTTAACAGTTCCAACTTGATCAGTTGTACCACATATTTGAAGCAGAATTAATGAAGTTTTTTTCAATATTTTCTCATATTTGTTGAATTTCCTTTTTGTGCAAATGGTGAAAAGTCACAAGACCATACATTGGTCATAAATTATAACGAGCAAAGAATGATACAAACAATGTCTAATAATAAAATTAAAGTTCAAAATTGAAAGATCAAATTTGAAATGCTATCCTAATATAAAAAAATGATAAAAATGGTAAACTGATTTGCTTCGAGCTTTGATATTCCACACTTTGCGCTTTCGTAGCACGAATTCCATCATCTACATGACTTTTTTCAAAATTCCCATGGAGTTTCACACTCTTCACAAAATTCGACAAATCTTTCCTCACCACTGTCATTCTTCACATTATACATATTCATGAACTCAGCACCACAAATTCTCTACACTCTTCTCACAGTGTTCTTATGGTTAGCACCTAAATTCTGATTCCCTTTTGCTATGTTATGGGTTGGATGTGAGTCCTTGAGCTTTCCCTACCAATGTAGCTTGTCACCTCTTAAGTTGGATGTGAGTCCCTATACTTTCCTTCCTAATGTGACACAAATCTTCAAGATTAGTACAAAAAGTCATCAAATTCAGCATAACATCCTATTCTCATATTTCAAGGTCAATCTAAGGCCACCTTAAATGGAATAAGGCATCAGATTCTCAACAGGAATCTTTGAGATATGTATAATACCACCTTAAATGGAGCAAGACATCCTATTCTCATCTTTTGAGATTGGTCTAAGGCCTCTTTAAATGGAATAAGGCATCTGATTCTCTACAAAAATTTTTTAGATAGGTATAAGACCACCTTAAATGGAGTTAAGCATCATATTCTCATCTTTCGAGATTGATCTAAGGCTGCCTTAAATGGAGAAAAGCATCTGATTCTCTACATGAATCTTCGAGATAAGTATAAGGCCACTTTAATGGGGCAAGGCATTATATTCTCATTTTTTCAAGATAGGTCAAATGCTACCTTAAATGGGGTTAGGAATCCAATTATCTACATGAATCTTCTAGATAGGTTAATGGCCACCTTCATGTCAAATGCATCATAGTCTCATTCTTCCAAGATCGGTATAAGGCCACCTTAAAAGTGGTAAGGAATCTGTGTCTCTACACGAATCTTCGAGATAAGTATAAGAACCCCTTCAATGGAATATGACATCCTATTCTCATCCTTCAAGGTCAATTTAACGCCACCTTAAATGGGGTAGAGCATTTGTTACTCTGCATAAATCTTTGAGATAGGTATAGGAACACCGTAAATGATCTAAGGTACTCTATTCTTATCTTTCAAGATTGGTCTAAGACCACATTATATGTGGTAAGGCATCTGATTCTTTACATGGATCTTCAAGGTAGGTATAAGACCACCTTAAATGGAGCATGACTCATATTCTCATCTTTTGAGATTGGTCTAAGACCACCTTAAATGAAATAAGACATCTGATTCTCTACAAAAATCTTTGAGATAGGTATAAGACCACCTTAAATAGAGAAAGACATCCTATTCTCATCTTTTGAGATCGGTCTAAAGTCATCTTAAATGGTTTAAGTCATCTAATTCTCTACACAAATTTTTTAGATAAGTATAAGACCACCTTAAATGTAGCAATGCATCTTATTCTCATCTTTTGAGATCGGTCTAAGGCCACCTTAGATGGGGTAGGGCATCTGATTCTCTATACAAATCTTTGAGATAGGTATAAGGCCATCTTAAATGGAGCACGACATTTATTCTCATCTTTTGAGATCAGTCAAAGGCTACTTTAAATGAGATAAGGCATCTATTTCTCTGCACAAATCTTAGGTCTAAGGTCACCTTAAGTGGAGCACGAAATCCTATTATCATCTTTTGAGATTGGTCTAAGGACACCATAAATGGAGTAAGAAATCTAATTCTCTAAACAAATCTTTAAGATAGGATTAAGATTACCTTAAATGGAGCAAGACATCATATTCTCATTTTTCGAGAGTGTTCTAAAACCACCTTAAATGGGGTAAGGCATCTGATTCTCTACATGAATCTTTGAGATAGGTATTAGAGCAACTTAAATGGTTCTCGTCATTATATTCTCATCTTTTGAAATCGGTCTATGAACAGCTTAAATGGAATAAGGCACATTATTCTCTAAGCAAAACTTTGAGCAAAACTTTGAGATAAGTATAAGACTACCTTAAATTGAGCATGACATCCCATTCTCATCTTTCAAGGTTGGTCTAAGACCACCTTATATGGAATAAGGCATCCTATTCTCTAAAAAAATCTTTGAGATAGGTATAAGACCACCTTAAATGGAGCAAGGCATCCTATTCTCATCTTTTGAGATACTTCTAAGGCCAACTTAAATGGGGAAAGGGATCTGATTCTCTAAAAAAATCTTTGAGATAGGTATAAGGAAACCTTAAATGGAGCACGACATCCAATTCTCATCTTTTGAGATCTGGTCAAAGGCCACCTTAATTAGAGCACGACACCCTATTCTCATCTTTTGAGATTGGTTTATGGCCACCTTGAATGGGGTAAAACATCCATTTTTCTCCACAAATCTTTGAGATAGGTCTAAGGCCACCTGAAATGGAGCATGACAACCTATTTTCATTATTAAAGATTGTTATAAGACCACCTTAAACGGGCTAAGTCATCTGATTCACTACGTTAATTTTTGAGATATGTATAAGGCCACCTTAAACAAAGTAAGACATCCTATTCTCATTTCTCTGCACTTTTTTGCCTGTTGGGTTGGACGTTAGTCGCTATGCTTTCGTTCCTAACGTAGCACTCCTTTTCGTCGACCAGTCTTTTGAGTTTGATGTGAGTCCTTCTACATTTCATTATAATATGATCTCTTCACATATTTCCTCCTTATGAAATTAAACTTTTATTAAATCAAAATCAAAAGTAAATTTAAAATTATAATTGAAATTAAAATTAAAGTTAAAAAATTGAATCAAATCTTCTCTGCGGTCGTCAGTTTCCCTGGTGACTATCATAGTAAATCCGTCGCATAGCCCCTCACTGGGTTAACAAGCATAAATCACTTTGTAAATTTCAAATTCACTCTTGAAGTTTACATCCTGAAGGTACACCCGCCAATCCCCAATGAGAGTTCAAGAGTCTTTAAACTCGATCAAGGATTCCTTAAATGCTCCCTAGTAGAGTCATTCTCCACATTTTCTCTCTTTCCTGCTCTTAGCCTTTCATCTTAGGTAGTTTTGTTTTTTTTTTGATCTCTTCAGTCAACAACAATATGTGCGGTGTGTTCACCTGACACACCACACCTATTAGGGATCTATTTGTTGACCTCACTTTTGGTTGAGGTCTAGTTTCTTTTCTAAATGCCTAGGATCTAGTCATAGACTGTTTGGCTTTAGGATTAGCCCTTTGTGGTGTGGTCATGGTTAGTCTTGCACTCACAACCTAAACCCTAACACAAACATGTCTAGCTTGATCCCCTACTCTATTGGAAACTTATGTAGATGGTCCTTTAAACCATTAGCCCTAGGGTTTGGCTAAGACCAGCACATGGAGGATCCAAAATGGAATTTTTCTTGGTCAAATGACTAAATAAAGGGACCTCATTATTAACATCCTCAATGAATCTCAATTTTGTAAAATTCCCAATTTTAACCCATCATCGCCCCAAACTTCGCCAAATTATGAAATTACCCCTAAACCATAGATTTTTCAAAAATTCTCAAAATTGCCCAAATTCTCAAAATATATTTAAAAATCATTTTAAGCAATTCCAAAATACTCAAATTGACCAAAATATTTTATATTTTTCAAAATTTCCAAAATATCCCCTAAGTCACCTAAATTACCAAAATGCCCTCCATACCAAAAAAATTCCAAAAAGTCCCAAAATATACAAAATCACTCCAAATGTCCTCAAAATCAATTTGAATGAGTCCAATTTGACCTTCTTTTTTGACCAAAATCAGCAAATTACACTTAAAGGCCCAAAATGCCCAAATCACTCCTAATTTCTACCAAATCGACTTCAATTTCCCCCAATTTGAATTCCGAACTCTATCAATCTCAATTAAAACCAAATTTAAGATGAAATAAACCTACCCCATCCTAGATGAGCCGTGGTCAAAGAGACCCTTAAATTAAAGATTTTCTTCCTAAATTTATCTAAACTAAGGGAGATATGCAATCAGCCATCAAACCTCCCATGTAATCACAATTAAGGCTTCCTCTAACTCCCCTTAACCACCTAGCCACCACCCCACCTATGGAAAACCACCTGATGCTCGAAGGATTTTGTGGTGTGCATTGTAAATATCTTTCAATATTACAATACAGACATGGCAACACTAATAGTAAATATGCAGTTCAATCCCAATAAAGATAAATTTAGTGTAGAAAATTTTATCTTTTAAAATCTCTATGCTACCAAACCACATAAAAAACTTAAGGATATGAATCGCTTAAGTAATAAAGGGCTCTAATGGAGTCCTAAGTATTGCTCCCACAGGAAGTTGAAAATTCTTATGGTTATAACATCAAACACAATAATCAAACTATAAAACATAAGCAAGAAAAAAAATTTAAAGTAAATTTATTGTGCACTAAATGAATTGCAATTTAGGGAACTAAGTTATCTAAACTAATTGCTAAACTTCAAAAGAAAATTTTTAAAGACTTTTTGAAACGAAGAGTTCAAATTTAAGAAAGCACCATTTCCCTTTACAATGTGTTCATGGAGTGTGAAGAAATTAAAATAATTTAAAATACCTATAAAATTGTATTTTGTCAAAGAGGAGCAATCATATTATTTACCCTCTGAAAGTGCATAAAGATCATTGAATAATCTAGAGTTTGGTCCCTCAATTTGTGGTTTGGTTGAGAAGATACTGGCTGTCACTTCAAAGCTCTCACTTCTCCCTCACATGAGGGCTAACAATGTCGCTTTAATTTCCAAGCAACTGGACCAAATTGGGGATTTTAATCTGTCACCTTAAAATCTCCAATTCTACGCCCATCAAAGTATATTTTCCTATTTATTTGCACGCACCGTCATGGATTACATTCTCGCCCATGAAATTGAATGTGAATCTTACCTTGTTGTAGAAAGCTTAGTCATTTTTGATCGTATGTTTTTAAAAAAAAATTAACATTTCAATTGACCAGATCAAAAAGTAAATGAAGATCAGAGTTTGAATCATCACAATTTATTGACATTTAAAACCTTACAAAACAAAACTAATTCTTCACAAAACCATATCTCATTATAGGGAGAAGGATAAAGAAGAATACTCAGAATTCATAAGTAAGATATGACAAAATATGGATTTCATATAGTAAAATAATTTTACAAAATAAAAAAAGAAAAGAGCACAACTTATCTCACACTCTTTCTCAGGAAATTCCCTAGAAGTTTCCTTTAAACCATTTCTCTCTTTAAAATCACACTCAGTTCTCTCTTAGAAGTGTAATGAAGAATAAATCTCGCCATTTCTCTTTTTTCTTACAGCCCAAGAAGAAAATTCTCTTTTCTCTAAGACTTCTCTCTTACTACAAAACCTTCCTCTCAATCTCAAGCCCCCTCTCCTCTCTAGAATCCTCTCCTTTTTAATTATGGTCAGCCTTTTTTTAAGAGGATTTCAAAATTCCCTCCACTTTTCCAACCAAAACTCACTTCTTTTAACATCAAGAGACAAGTCCCCTCATCCATAAGAAATATCTTTTCATTAAAGTGCCTTTCAAAAGTGTCTACGTGCATTGAACCAATCCATGTTGTGTTTTAATTGTTTGGATTCTTCAAAAACTACTAAAAATTAGTCACGAACCACCTTACTCCATCTTAATTTGTCTCTGGCACTTTTGCCGACAGTTTAGTGCCTATGGCACCAACCTAATGAAGTCAGTGTTGTTCTCTAGATTCTAACGCCTCTAGCACCAAGTCTGATGCTTCTAGCAGTGCTTCTCTATAAATTAGCACCCCTGACACAAGTTTCTAGCGCTATTTGGTGCTAGCTCTCTGGAAAAAAGCGCCTCTAGCTCCATGATCATGAAAATCTCCATTTTTGCTCCAAATTTCATCCTTTTTGCTACTTTTTTCTCCAATTTCCTAAATTTGATATACATGCAATAAAAACATGAAAATATTCCCATTTAAAGTGCAATATCACCAAATTAAGAAAAAAAAATAATACATAAGATAGTATGTTATTTTTGTATCAAAATCCCCAATACTTAAATGTTACTTGTCCTAAGGTGACCCTTTTACTTTGTAAAAATATGACTTATGACAGTGATTAATTTATAAACTTATAGAATTTTTTTAAATAAATAAAATAGTATAACATGAGAAAAATTGTTAAAAACTTAGATTAAAACTACAATTATAAGAACAGTTAGTAATCGAATCTAAGCGTTATGAATCTCCATTCATTTTAAGAAGAATTGTAATTTGTCATATCAAAGATACTTAGAATATCCATATGGAAAAGAATTTCATGAAAACTTCATTAGTAAGGAAGCTAATACTCAGATACAAGTTTAGAAAATCTAATTAAACCTTTTTCCGTAAGCTGATTCAAGTAAAACCAATCTTTTATTATGCATCTCTTCAAGCTTCTCCTCACATATTTTTCTCTTATTTTTCTTTTTCTTCTTTTTTTTTAGGATCATTTTCAATCCTTTCTTTTCATTTTATTTTCTCTTTTTCATGTGAGGATTACTATATCTAGATAGTCTTTAATAATTTTGAACTTCACCATCCTTTTCTTAAACTCAAAACTTCTTACCTTTCTTAAATTAATAAATTCATATTAGCTTTGCAGATTTTTCATAAAGTCTAATTCTTTTCTTCTTACATAAAACTCTAAGATTTATAAAACTTCAAAAACATAATTTCCTTTACTTTAAATAGAAAAAAAATGTCTTATTCTTTCATACTAAATATCTTAACTCTAGAATTGACCTTCACCATTAAAGATTTTTCGCTAAATTTAACATAATATTTACAAAAAAAAATTTAGTTTTTTAAGTTTAAACTCTAATATCCTTCATCATGTTAAACTAATTTTTAAAGTATAGTTAATTGAGGAAAAATACAATTTAGTTTGCTTCTTTTAAAGAAATATTTATTTCCCCCAAACTTAAATTTTTAAATAATAATAAAACATGTTGTAGAAAAAATTTGTAGGTTAAAGAAAATAGTAAATGCATAAGAAAATAATACTAACCTGTAGAGGATTCTGAATATGAAACTTGGCTCTCGATGTCTTGCAGGTGCTAACTTAAAAGGTACATGCTTTAAAGCAATAAATGACATAACATATCAAAGGGTTCACTAGGAATAAGATAAATTAAGGAAATAAATAGTAAACTAAAGAAACTTAAAACATTGAAAAATCAAAATCTACAATTTACTGTTACATATACCAGTTCAATAGGTCCACAAACCAAACACATAAATTTTTCTAATTCATACCATCAACAATAAAGCATAAAAAACATAAAAACTAACAAAACCCAAATAAATTTACTCTTCATCATCCTCTTCTTCCTCTTATTACTCTTCTTCTTCTTCTTCTTGCACTTAAGTTGTAAAGCTGGGGCATGTAGGAAACTCTACAGTTTGATCACCCCTTAAAAATATAATCATCGCCTATTCATATGCAATGTCATGTTGGACACTTTTCTTCTTATATTCATCATTGTGGGCATTTATAGCTTCTATACAACCTATTCTGTTCTGCATTGCTATGAGATCTGATTGTTGAATAATTAATTGTTCCTTAATATCTTTATGTGAAATAGAACTGGAAGTAGATGGTTCTACAGCTAAAGTTGAGGGTCTATCCTTAATTCCACTCATAAATCCTTAAAATGATTTAAATTTATGCATAGTGAGTTTTCCAATGGGTTTCAATTGTTGCAAAATTTCTTCATTTCTGCCAAATTCTACTCCTTGTTCACATAATGTGAAAATCAGGGTAGGATATCCCAAACCACTAGGTTTCCTACTTCTAGCAATGCTTTGAGAATTATGCAAAATAAGAGCACCAATATCAACTGCTTTCATTTGTTGAATGCAAAAATTCAGCACTGCTTTTTCCTTAGCTACTAAGGTTAAGAGATTAATTGGAAGAAACTTGAAAGATATGAAGTAATATCATTCCTTAGAATGAACATTCAACATAGAAGTTGAGAAATTGACTTTGTGATTATTTTTAATCTTCCATTCTTCTCTTCCATCAGTGAGATAGGCAATTACTTCATCAAGTGATGAATCAATCATCACAAATGTAGCATACTCACAATAAAATACTTTTCTTTGTCCAAAAGGTACATTGATGCTTCTTCGTGTAAATTCAACTTTCTTACCTCAAACATAAATATGATCGTCCATAATTACTCAAAGATTGCATAGAATTTTTGAATCACAGGAACCATGGCTACTGCAATGAAGTAGTAGAAAATTTACCACATCCAAGCAATAATTAACCTTTTGATCTCTCCTCCCTGATTTGAGAATGCTTGCTCCTAAATGAACTTCCTTGAGCCCGTTTGAGTATTATAATTATGTTGGGCCTTGAAATTAACAAATCTCCTTGCATCAAAATCTCTTGTACGCTTTCCTTTCTTTACTCTTTGAGCTATAGGAATTTCTATATAAATACAAAAAAAATCCAAATAAATTAACAATATCATAAATCAAACTCCAAAAGTTGGATAACTGGTAAAAAGCTTTTCAGCTTGGGTTTTCTTTAAACTTGTTCAAAAAACTCTCAAATTTTCAAATTTCCAAAATATAGGATAAATCCATGGTGAAAATAAAAATATTCTAAGTTGAAGTGAAGCTCTTTCCAAAAGAAGATGAAATTTATGACTTTTCGGCTTTAAAATCTCCTCAAATCCACTAATTGTCAAGCTCTAGGTTGAGTTTTAGACTTGATTTAGAGGTAGGAGATGACCCAAAAAGTAAAAATGTAGTTTTACATGGGTATTTCATAGTTAAATATGAATTTGGATGTTTTCGGGAAATTGGAGCCAACACAAAAACTTTTCAGATTTCAATTTTCTTTTAAAATCTGCTACGTATTACACCACGTCAACCTTGAGTTAACTTAATTTAACAATTATACTATTAATTAAAAAAATTTCTAACACATAATTTCACAAACAATGCAAAACTCACATTTATATATAAAATATGAATGATTACAAACTAATAGTTCTCAATCCAACACATCTAATTCAACATTAAAATCAAGCCAACTAATAAACATTGAAGCCTAAATATCAAACATTTACCAAACAACACAAAAGAGGTTCCACAATAAAAGTAAATCAAATCCAAACACATAACATATAAAAGCAATTATAGCTTGACGTCCATACTAAAACAAGTTCAAACATATTCACTTTCATCTTCTTGAGTGTTTCCCATTGATTGGTAGTGCACGTACAAGTTGTAGAAAGGTCAGTGAGGAAATTTGTCCGTCGAATCTTCTTCAACCCAAGAATTTTTCTTAAACATGTGCACCAAACCTTCTTCAATACGTTTAGTGTGTTTGAATTCTTCCTTCATCGTCCAATCCATATGGTCAAACATTTCAGAAATACTTCCAATTGAACGCATAAGATTCTATCCTTGTTTTTCCATTTTTTTAATCTTTTTCAAAGGTGTATTCGAACTAAAGTAAGATTGAATAGATGAAAAATTTTGAGATGATTGATCCATCAATATATTTATATCATTCTCCTAACCAATTCATGTGCAGTTGCAATAAACTTTTGGGTCCATAGGCTTCCAAGGGAGAAGCACTTTTTCCCAACTTTCATAAAGCACTTGCGACTGGATGCACAACAGGAATATAGAATATGGTTGTCCCAATCCAGAAGTCGATTCATTGAAGATTAAACCCAGAAAAAACTTTACTATTAAAACACCCACATCAATAGCTCTTTTGGTTTGAATACAATAATTCAAAATCACACTTACACTTTCCTTCATCACTTTACTGATTTTCATAGTATGAAGTAGTTTTGATGCAATAAGGAAATAGCACGCCCTCGATGCAGGATTCAAAAATGATAAATAAAAACTTACATGTATGTTATCTCTAGTCTTCCAATTTGCATCTTCATTTGTAAAATATCGATAAAGTTCATTGATGTTGTCTCTCATATGGACAAAATTTGTATAGTGACAAATATCAAGTCTTTCAATCATAAACATGTCATTTATTCTCTAAGGAGTGAATTGTACCCACCTGCCTTGAACTTAGATGACTCCTTGGTTAATTCCATGAAGATTAGCATAAAAATCTTTCACCACGGGAACTACTACCCGGTAGTGGTATAGCAAAGTACTTTTCAACATCTCTGTGCAACAATCTCCTCCACTCGATTAATCAGTGTTTTGAATCCTTGATACACAAAACATAACTCCTTAATTAGTCTCTTCTTCACTAAAACTCAATTTTATAACTTCTATGCATTGAAAATGACAAACTTCCTACAGTTTAAAATTCCATATCTAGCGGTTTCATTAGAGTGGAAGCCATGCGATTTGAAAAAGGGTAACTTTCTCTACAGTTTCGACTCTTAAATAACTTTAGGATTTAGTTTTTTGGGGTTACAAGCAAAAAATCCCGCTACACATTGTCAAAAATAACCTTTTGAGTTGTCCAAAATTTTTTACGTCACTGCGATGCTTCTAGAGATGAATTTTGGTGTCAATTCTGGATCCAACTTTCTAGAAATGGCTCCTCAGGTGCCAAGTCTGGCACATCTGGTGCGAGTTTAGATTTCTTCATTGTTTCATTTTAAATCCAAACGAATCTGAAATATTCCATATTATTCAGTAAATAAAGATGTTTTAATGCATTTTCTTAATATGTAAGTCTCTCAAATACACAAAATTCATAAAGAATATATATATATATATATATATATATATTTTATATAAGGAGCATAGCTCCAATTCATTAAAATAAGCAGACAAATACATGGAGAAAGAAATAGAAAGAAAGGAAGGTGACAGGAGAGGGCCTTTATAAAGGAAAGCACCTCTCAAACCTACTACACATAATTTCTGAAATAAGGGAGAGGCAACAGGTCACTGGATAAGAGAAAGTCCAGTGGGGGGAATTCTTATACTCACTAAAGGTTCTTTAGTAAAAAGACCCCTTCTAGCCAGCCAGTTGGATGGTCTATTTCCTTCTCTGTGAATATGAGAGAACTTTATAGAGCAAAATTTAAGCAATTGATGAATACCAGACATCCAGCAGATTAAGTTCCATGGGGTTTCTGAAATCCCATGGAAGATGTTAATAAGTTGCAAGGAGTCAGATTCAACCCATAACTGATCAAGTAAGCAAGATCTGGCTAAGTTGATGGCCCAAAAAACTGCTTGACATTCTGCCTCAAGTGAGTCAACAGCCTTGATTGAGATTGGAAGTATAAGATGCATTTCCCCTCATGGTTCCTGAAAACCCCACCAATGCCTGCAGACTGGGATTTATGGCTGCCATCTATGTTAATTTTGGTCTAGCCAAACTTTGGGAGGGTCCAGCAGATTGTCACAACTTCGGAAGTTTGAGGCTTGGGAAAAGAACCAATCTCCAACACAGCCTTAAACTTTTTAAATTTGATCAGTTTGTGAATAAAAGTAATACAATTGAGTCCCACCCTCATAGGATCAAGTAGGGAGTTATCGTGCTTTGCCTGGTTCCTAGCCATCCACACAAACCATGCCACAATATTGGGGATGTCTTGGAGTTCAGATCCCCTCCAATCAGACCAGCTAGTATAGAACACCTTCCATGTGAGTTTCAAAGTTAGGATTCTAAGTTTACTAATAACAAAGGACCAAACATCCTGTACCCAATTGCACTCAAAGAAAAGATGGGTAAGTGTTTCCTCTTGAGACAGGCAGAAAGTGCATCTAGAAAGACATGGATGCCCACTAAAACCCTTCAATTTCAAAATGTCATCTGTGGGAATCATTTTTGAGAAGAGTATCCAAATGAAGAAGGACATGGATGGGGTAAGGAATTTATTCCAGATGGTGTGACCCCAGTGTACGAGATGGAGGGGCTGGGAAGGGATTGGGTTCTTTCTAACAACAATTCTGTCTTTAACCCCAGGTTTAATAGTAAGCTTCTGAATATTGGATAGTTGAGA
>JXCR01127774.1:49041-83362 GCA_002079205.1 Phalaenopsis hybrid cultivar
TATATATATATATATTAAAGGAAAAGTGCAACTAAGCCTCCTTACATGTTAATAAAGATCCAAGTGGGGATTACAAGAGTTGGAGAGATATTCCCTCCCAAAAACTGAAAATGAAATAGGGAACACATGATGCTCATGTATCTGTATGGAAACATAAATAGAAATTACACACAATGATAAATTAATTAGAAAATTCACAGAAATAAAATGAAATTACTGTCAATAATTCAAATGTTTGAGATACTATCAGAATTAAATTATTAACTACTAGCAAAATTTAAATGCAAAGTTTAAAAGAATAACTACTAACTTATGTTTATGTGATGAAGTTTTCTAATATAAAAAAAGCATCTTTCGCACTACAATGAGTTTTTCATGAACTGAGATGAGATAAATGGTTTAAATATGTATTGTGCAAAATAGGAGCAATTTTAATTCTCTATCCTGATTCAGTGTTGTAGAAAATCATTGGCTAATTCAGGTTTAGCACCTAAATCCATGGCTAGGTTAGGAGGATACTGGCTCCCACTCTAGAGCTCTCACTTCCCTTCCTCGGAAAGCTAACAATCACTTTAGTTCTTAAACACTAAAATCAAATTGGGGATTTTAGTCTGTCACCCTAAAAAGCTCCAATTCTACACCCAACAATAGATATTTTTCTATTTATTTTCTCTTAATTCCATGAACAAAATACTCCTTCATGGACTTAAATGTGATTCTCGTTCTGTTATAGAACACATACTCGATTTCTCGGAGCATATATTTCACAATATATTTTAACAATTTAATTGGCGAGATCAAAAAGTAAATTAAGAGAGGAGTTGAAAAACCATCACAATATATTTTAAATTTTAACATTGGCACATCCATATTATCTCTTCATTTCACCATATCTCAGAGTAGGGAGAAAAATAAAGGAAACTACTAAGACGTCATGAGAAAGATACAACCAAACACAGATTTTATATATAAAAGGAAGTTCATACAAAAATAATAATTAAACAGCACTTATCTGAAACTCTTTCTAAAAGAAAATCCCTTGTAGCCTCTCTCAATAAATGTAGGAAGAAGAAATCTCTCACTTCTCTTCCTCTAAAACACTGTCAGAGAAGAATTCACACTTAAACTCACCACAAAAACTCAAAACTATATAGAAAATAAATGATTAATGGAGTGGAATAAAGTGGAAAGTCGTTGAAGCTTGCAAAGGGTGTGCGAAGAGAGAGAAGTGGAGAGCAGAGTGAGCGGAGAAGGTCTTTTCAGATCAATTTCAGCTCTACATAGAGCCTAAGGTCGGTTCTCCAATAGGTGCATCCAAAAACTCTTCAAAAAGCATTCAAATTCAATGAATCTTCTAGAAACAGGGCCTGAACAGACACTGGCGCCGTCCAATGGCCCTTTAATTTAATCTACACTCTCTGCTAAATGGCATCGTCGGCGCCCAATCTGGCGTCATCGACGCATAACAATTTTTTAAAACTCCATTTTGACTCCAAATTTCATTCTTTTTGCTTCTTTTTTGCTCCATGTCTTAAAAATCAACAACGTGCAAGAGAAAATGAAAAATACCTTCCTTTAAAGTGCAATATCACCCAAAATAAGTATAAAATATGGTTCTAAAAAATGCACATATTTTTGGTGTATCAAAATCTCCAAAACTTAAATGTTACTTGTCCTCAAGTAACTCTTTTACTACATATAAATATGACTCATGGTAAAAATTTTAATATCTAGATTTCTATATTTAAGTCCACTAAATACAATAGTATAACTTAAGAAAAATGTAAAATAACTCTAATTAATAATAAAGGTATAAGAATATCTTGCAGTCAATTCTAAGATTTCTGATTCTGTATTCTTTTCAAGGAAAATTGCAAATTATTCATATTAAAGCCACTCAGAATATACATATGAAATTTAACTTCATGAAACATTACTAGTAAATATGCTAATACAAAAATATAAGTTTATAAAATGTATCCAAGGCTTCTTCCTTAAGTTGATTCAATTGAAGCCAATTTTAAATAGGCATCTCCTCAAGCTTCTTGTCACATCTTTTTCTTTTCTTTTCTTTTTCAGGATAGTTTTCAATCATTTTTCTTTTCTCTCTCTTTTATTTTATGTGAGAATTACTATCTAGATAGCCTTTAATGATTTTGAACTTCACTATCATCTTCTTAAAGTTAAAAACTTTTCACATTCGTGTACTTTATAAATTAATATTAGCCTTAATGTTTTTTCATAAAGTTTTACTATTTCCTTCTTACATGAATTTCTAAGATTTTTAATACTTCAAAAATAAAAATTTTATTACTTAAAATAGAAAAACATAGTCTTATTCTATCATACCAAATATCTTAACCTCTAAAATTAACCTTTATTATTAAAAATTTTTACTTAAGTTTATTATATATTTAGAAACACAAATATAGTTATCTAAAGTTACCCTCTAACACCAAATGTCATGTTAAATTTTAAAATATTTTGAAAATATAACTAATTGAGGAAAAATAAAATTATGTTTCTTTTCTTTAAAAAGGAATTTTTCTTTCCCACCCCCCAAACTTAAATTTTTAAAAGGTTTTGCATGAAAAACTAAAAAAATAAATGGTGAAAGAAGAAATGTAATACATAAAAAAAAGACTTACCTTCTGAAGGCTTTGATTTGAAACCTAACTCTAAAATATTGCAAGTGCTAATATGAAAAGCTACAAAACTTAAAAATATTAAATAACACATAATACATATAAAAATTTGCTGAGAAAGAGTTAACTGCAAATACATTCAACAAAGTATTAAAAACTAACAACAATACTAAAATAATTCCCAATGTAAGAACAATCTCACATGTCTACTGTTCACGATTCAACATAACATTAAAAATGAAGTGTTACACTCTAAAAACAAACAGTCTCAACAATAAAGTACAACCAAACATAAACTAAACAAAAATATAACTTACAAATCACTAATCATTATCTTCTTCTTCTTCTTCTTCAACATCCACATTTTGCTGCTGATATGGGGTAAAAATAGGATGAGTAGGAAACTGAACTGAGTGATCACCCCTCATTTGTCTGACCATCGCATAATCATAAGCAAAATCATATTCAAAAGTTTGTCTTTTCAAATCATCATTATGTGCATCTCTGTCCTCCATTCTATTCTCAAGATATATCCTTATTGGATCATCGTTTGCTCTATATGTTCTTAGATAGTAGGGTACTAGAAGTAGTACTTGAAGTATAAAGAATAACCTTGGTTCTACTTCCAAATCTCCATCCAACATGAGATTCATAACTATTTATATTGGCAGGCCCAATAGGTTTTAGAGGTTCAATCCTCTCCTCATCTACTCTAAACTCCTGCTTGTTCACATAGTGTGAAAATCTGGGTAGGGTGTGCTAAACCATCAGTATTCTCTCCCAAAGAAATATATCGAGTGTTTCTATAAATAATAAAGCCTACATCTATCTTTCTCATCTGCTAGATATAGAAGTTCAAGATGGCTCTATTCTTTGTTACCTCAGTATGATGAAAGGAAATTACTTCATCCTCTAGAAATAAAGTAGTGTTAGGCCTTAGATGCTACATTTAACATGGAATGAGGAAAGTTTAACTTAACACCATTCTTCACCTTCCAAGCTCCTCTTCCATCAGTAAGAAAGGAAAAAACTTCATCCAAGGCCACTTTTGTAGCGGGATATTATTTGTACTGACAGCTATACACATCTTCTAACTGATAAAATTCATTAATTTTCTTCAAAGGAAATTCCACCATTTTCCCACGAACAAACACAAAGTCTTCAGAAGTTTCCATAAAATTGGTATAGAACTCATTCACTACACTATTAACAGCCTCGACAGTAAAGTAACAAAAATTCTCCCACTGCCGAGCATTGATTAATCTTCTAACCTCTCCCCCCAAATTTTTAAATCCTCGATCTGGAATTAGTTTTTTAATTGTAAGTAAACAATTAAAGAAAATGTTGGCTTTGTAATTGACAAACTTTTGATCATCAAAATCTGTCTTTCTCTTTCCCTTGCTCATTCTCGGTGCTATGACAAATCTAATAAAATTTGATATAACCCAAATAAATATCAAAAAATTTTGAAAATCACTATGTGGAATGTTTTAAACATAAATCTACCAAGTAAGAGTTCTACACCAAAGGATTTTCTCAAAATCTTCTAAAAAAATTACAAAATTTTGAATCTCGGCAATGTAAGATAAATCCTTGGTGAAAATAAAAAATTTTGTGTTCAAAGTGTACCTCTTACCTAGAGAAGATGAAATCTGAACTTTGTTAGCCTTAAAATGGCCTAAAATTTGAGCAATATCAAGCCATAGGTGTAAAAACCTAAGAATGAAGGTGTCTAAAAGTGTAAAAATAGCATTTTTACTGTGCAAATCACAAATTTTAAGAGGCTTGGGTCGGTTCGGTTCGAGGGCGCTGTCGGCGCCCATACCGGCGCCAGTGGCCAAAAATTGATTTATGTGTTTTCTGCAACTTTCAATTTACTTTAAAATCACTCCAAAGGCTATTTAGTCTTTTTGAACACTAATTTCATCTTAAAATAATTCACAATTAACACCAAACAAACTTTTATATATGAAAATATATTTTTTACAAATACATTGTTATAATCACACTTTCACATCCATAAAGCAAACTAAATTATAATTCAGCTTTGAAATGAAGCCACAACACTAGAACACTTACACAAAACTATACACACAAGCAAAGTCAATAGAGTTCTAAAGCAAAGTAAAGTAAATCAAATCCACACAATCACATTAAATAGATATTTACTTTAGATTAGTAGAGAGTCCAGCTTCTTCAATTATTCTGGTTCATTTTCAATGCTTTCTCCCCCTCTAATATCTCCCATAGATTGGTAATGGATGTACAAATTGTAGAAGGGAAGCGAAAGCATAAGGTAACTAAGATTACATCCATTTTTCATTGATCAGAAAAATGGAAGCGGAAGTAGAAGGTAATGGATTTCTAAACTGTAAAATGATCAGTCAAATTTTCATTGATCAATCTATTTTTCTTGAACATCTACACCAATCCTCCTTCAATTGTTCAAGTATGATCAAAGTTCTCCTTCACCCTCCAATCTAGGTGATCAAAACGGTAACTAAAATTTCTGATTGCATTCATAATACTCTGAAGTTCTCTTTTTATTTTCTTCATTTTTTTCTCGAAAGCTATTGAACTTCCAATTGTTTGTGGCATGAATGGTGTTGAAGCATGTGATGAATGGTCCAAAATAATATCTAATACTTCATTTCCATTCCCAATATAAGTATCATCAATAGGAATATGGGCACCCAAAGTATTAATACTTTCTCCCAACTTTCATGTGGAACTTAAGATTAACTGCAAAGTAAGAAAATTGTAGACGGATGCCCCAGTCCATATAATGGCTCATTCATAATAATACCCATAATTATTTTTGAAAATATTCGATCCCACATTAATGGAAATTTCCATTTGAAAGCAATAGTTTAAAATGACACTTTCTCTTGTAACTCTACTAATCTTCATGGCAGGGAGTAATTTTGCAGATATGAAGAAATACTATTGTTTTGATGATAGATTAAGCAGTGAAGCGGAGAAACTAATGTATCCCTTATCTCTAATTTCCCAATTATTATTTTCATCTGTTAGAAAATTATATACATCTTGCATCATATCTCTCGTTGGGATAAAATTTGTATTATGACATACAGAAACATTTTCTATCATATACAAATCATTAATTTGAGTCGGAGTAAACGATACAACCTTACCTCCTTAAGTAATTCCATGTAAATTAGCAGAGAATTTCTTTACCACTAGTACAACAACTGCGGCGGTAGTGTAGCATAGAACTTATTAAAGCCTCTGTACAATGATTTTCCCAATCTATGAACTTGGATTACTCAATCCATAATAAGCAAAGCCTGTCTCCTTGATAAGTCTCATTTTTGTGATGACTTCGTTGTATAATCTTTGTGCATCAAAACTGATAAACTTTCTTCTATTGAAAACTCCATACCTTGAAGAATTTATGGAATTGGAAGCCAGGGAATTCCAAATTTGGAAGTTTGTGGTCATCTAAGGCAGTTTTTAGGCCTTTAAAAACACCTCTCAGCAGCTATTTACGAGCGCAATCCCGCCAAATTTTATCATATTCGCTCTGAATGCGTGAAACTGCTCCGATTGCTGTCGATGCTCCCGATGGCACTTTTAGCGCCATGGTCATATAGACAGGCACAGTCGGCACCCGTTCTGGCGCCGTGCGCTAGAGGCCAAAATCGTGTCTTTTATTTTTATGTTGAATTCAATTCCAAATTTTCCTCCAATGCCAATATTCATCTTAATTTATGATATGTAAAATTGTGTAAGATTCAAAAATATTATTATCTCCTAATACATAAAAACACTTACTAAACAAAATAGAATATATAGATATATATAGATTTATATATGGGTTGTCTCCCACAAAACATTTAGTTTAAATTCGTCAGCCTGACATACAATTGTTTAATCAGGATGACTTAACATCAAACCTCTTTAAATTGTGGCATGTGTCCTTCATAATAATATTTCAATTAATGTCCATTAACTTTAAATATCTTTCCAATTTTAGGATCTTTAATAAAAATAATTTCATAATGATAGACTTTAATCACTTTAAATGGTCCTAACCATCTTGATTTCAGTTTTACTGAAAATAATATTTATCTTATATTATATAATAAAACTTCTTATCCATGTTCAAACTTCTTCTTAATAATCTTTCAGTCATGCCATATTTTCATTTTCTCTTTATTGATTTTTGCATTTTCATATGCTTCATTTCTAATCTCCTGAAGTTCATTGAGTTGCAACAATCTTTTCTTACCAGCATCCTTTGGATTAAAATTAAATTCCTTAATAGCCTAAAATGCTTTGTATTCCAATTCTAGTGGTAAGTTACATGTTTTTATAAAAATAAGTCTATATGGGGATATTCTTATATGAATATTATAAGCAGTTATATATGCCCATAATGCATTATCTAATCTAGCAGACCAATTTAATTTAAAAGGATTTACAGATTTTTCTAAAATTCATTTTATTTCATAATTTGATAACTATACTAGACCGCTGGTTTGAGGATGATAAACAATAGAGAATCTATGTATAATATCATATATTTTTACCAATTTCTTGATTCTCTTATTCCTAACATGGGATCCTCCATCTGTAATAATTACTCCCAGCATTTCATATAATGTAAAAATATTTTTATTTAAATATTTAGAAACACTCTGAACACCATATTTAGGTACATAAATGGCTTCAATCCATTTAGATATATAATCAACAGAGAGTAATATATAAATTTCTAAATGAAGGCATATATGGTCCCATAAAATCTAATCGTTATACATAAAAAAATTCAACTTCCAATGTATAATTTAGCGGCATTTCATTTCTTCTATATATATTTTATACTTGCTGACATCGATCGCATGATTTAATATATTCATTAACATCTTTAAAAAGAGTAGGCAAATAAAATCCAGCTTGCAAGATTTTTTATGTAGTTTTATTTATTCCAAAACTCTTTAGCTTGCAAGATTTTTTATGTAGTTTTATTTGTTGCAATTATTTATTGAGTTTCTTCGTAACGCACACACCTCCTAATAATTAGATCTTCACATTATTTATATAAAAATAGGTCATCCCGAAAATAGAATTTTGAATCCTATATGAATGTTTCTAATTGTTGATTCTTATTATCTGGTTTTAAAATATCACTTACAATATAATTTACTATATTGACATACCACGGTATATTTATTTCATCAATATTATATAATTGATCATCAAGGTAATTTTCTAAAATTTCATTTGCAAAATAAGTTAATATTTATTTTTTTAGTCTAGACAAATGATTAGCTATTTGATTATCTTTATATTAACTACAATAAAATTGAACTCTTGCAATAGAAGTATTCATCTAATTAATCATGGTTTAACATCCTTCTTTTGAATCAAGTATTTGATAGTAGAATGATTTGTATGCACTATACATTTGGTTCCAATCAATTAAGGTCTAATTTTATTAAAGGCATATACAATAGCTAATAACTCTTTATCAGTAGTAGTGTAGTTAATTTGAGCATCATTTAGATTTTTACTAGCATAATATATTACTTTAAAACTTTGTAATGTCTTTGTCTTAAAACAGCTTCAATAGCATGATCACTGGCATCACATATTATTTCAAATGGTTTCTCCCAATCAGGTGGGACTATTATAAGTGCAGTGATTAATTTTTTCTTTCAATAGTTCAAATTCTTTTATGCATTGCTCGTTAAAATCAAATTTTGTATCTTTTTCTAAAAATTGGCATAATGGCTTAGTTATTTTTTAATAATTTTTTATATAACCCCTGTAGAAACCAGTATGTCCTAGAAAACTTCTTACCCCTCTAACCGTAGTTGGCGGAGGAAATTTTTCAATAACTTGAATTTTTACAAGATCTACTTTAATGTCATTTTCAGAAATTTTATGCCCAAGTACAATTCCTCCTACAACCATAAATTGACATTTTTCCCAATTTAGTTCTAGGTTGATTTTCTCACATAATTCCAGAACTTTTTTTAAATTATTTAAACATAACTCAAATGAAGTCCCAAATACATAGAGATAATCCATAAATACATCCAATCTATGTTCAATCAAATTGCTAAAAATTGACATCATACATCTTTAAAATGTCACAGGTGCATTACATAGTCCAAAAGACATTCTACAAAAAGCAAATGTTCCATAAGGGCTTATAAATGTTGTCCTCTCTTGATCCTCAGAAGCAATTGGAATTTGATGATACCTGACATATCCTTCTAAAAAGCAGTAATATTTATTTCTAGCCAATCTATCTAACATTTGGTCTAGAAAGGGTAAATGAAAGTGATCTTTCCTGGTGGTCATGATTAATTTCTATAATTTATATAAATTTGCCAACCAGTAACTTGTGTTATTGGAATTAATTCATTTTTTTATATACTTTAATGATCACTCCTCCTTTTTCTGGAACACAGTGAATTGGACTCACACAAGCACTTTCTAAAATAAGACATATAATTCCAACATCTAATCATTTTAAGAATTCTTTTTTAAAAACTTCATTCATTATTGGGTTTAATCTCTTTTAAGGATCAGCTTTAGGTTTATATTGATCATCTAATAGATCTTTGTGCATACAAATTGAATGACTAATTCCTTTAATATCCGCTAAAGACCCTCCAAAATCCTTTTTATATCTTTTTAACATTTCTATTAATTTTAGTTCTTGAATTTTAAATGGGCACGTAATACTTGAAGTTCAAGTTCACGTGGTTTAATACATGAAGGAATAAGATTTTTATTATCATTTTCCAACAAATCTAAAGTTTCAAATTTGTCTTTAATATAATCTAAATTCTCTTTTTTTATTCATTCACATTTTCACTAAATTCTTCTTTCCTTAATTTTTCATTAAACTCTTTATTAAATTTTTTATTACTTAGATAATCAATAACTTCCATCCTAAAAAATTCATTATATTTTTCCATTGCGAGATATTTCATAGATTTTGCAATAATAAATATTGCTTCTTAATCATTAATTCTTCTTTTTGCACAAATATCATAGCTTTTGTTGTTGCAAGAAACTGTCTCCCCAAAATAATAGGAATCTCTTTATCTTCTTCCATATCTAATACTATAAAGTCTACAGGAAAAATAAATTTATCGACTTTTACTAATACACCTTATATAACTCCTTCAGGATAAGTTATTGATCGATCAGCTATCTGAAGAGTTAAAGTAGTAGGGGAAATCTCTCCTAAATCTCAACGTTCAAAAATTGATAGAATCATAAGATTGATACTCGCTCCTAAATCACATAAGACTTTTCCAAAAAGCTTTTCACCAATTACACAAGGTATAGTAAAACTACTAGGATCTTCTAACTTTTAGGAAGCTTTTTCTGAATAATAGTGCTACACTCTTCACTAAGTGCAACGGTCTCATGATCTACAAACTTCCTTTTCTTATTTAGTATATCTTTCATTAATTTCACATAACTTGACATTTGCTCCAAAGCCTCAATGAAAGAAATGTTTCTCTTTAGCTTTTTTAAGGATTTCCAAAAATTTTGTAAACTTTTTGTCTTTATTCTTCTACTTCAATTGTTGAGGAAACGGAGGTAATGGTTTTTATGAGGGAACTTATATTTGTTCATTTTCATTGTGGTCACGTTCAATCTCTTCCTTTTCCTCATCAACTTCCGTTTCTCTTTGGATTCTTGTTTCAACTTTTTTTCCGCTTTGCAATTGAATAACTTTAATTTGCTCCTTATTTTGATATTTTGGATTAACTTTCATAGTACTTGGAAGATTTCCTAAATGTCTGTTACTAAGTGTAGTAGCAATATGTCCTAATGGATTTTCAATATTTTTAATAGCAGCCCCTTGATCTTGTATTTGATTTCCCACATTCAACATTACTTCTTCCATTGTCAACTTCTTTTCTTTAACTTCTGAGTCATGGTTAGAGTTAAATCCAGGAGGATAATAAGGTTGATAATTAGGAATTCCTTCGTTGTTTAAATTTCCTGAGGGGTTCACCGAGTTGTTATAATTATTCCAACTAAAATTAGGGTGATTTTTTCATCCAGGGTTGTAATAATTAGAATAAAGATTATTATTTTGATTATTTAAAGTATTCAATGTTTCATAAGATGATTTAGTATGAATTATCTTTCCTAGTGAATTTTCCTCTAATACTGGTGGAATTTGAGAATAGTTCACTCCAATTTGATCAATCTTTTTTGATATAACAACATATTGAGATGTTAAAATAGACATTGCATCAGAGTCATGAATACTATCTACTCTCTTAGGTCTTACCCGTTCAGAGGGCTATTGAAAATTATTAGTAGCCATTTGTTCTATTAAAGAGATGCTTCTTCAAAAGGTTTTGATATTAGTGACCCTCCTGTAGAAGCATCTATAATAGATCTAAGTGATCCTACTAATCAATTGTAAAAAGTTTGAATTATTAACCAATCAGGTAAAGCATGGTGTGGACATTTTCTAAAAAGATCCTTAAATTTTTCACGAGCTTCATATATCGATTCCCCTTCAAACTGATAAAAAGATGTAATATCGTTTCTAAGCAAAGCAGGTTTCGAGGGTGGAGAACATTTAGCCAAAAAAATTTTTGATTGTTCTCCCCAAGTCATGATATATCCAAGTGCTAATGAATTCAACTAAGCTTTACTTTTGTCACTTAATGAAAATGAAAAAAGTCTAAGACTAACAACATCATTAGACACTCCATCATAGTTAAAAGTAGCACATATTTTAAGAAAACTATTAAGATGTAAGTTAGGATCTTCAGTACATGTTCATCAAACTGATTATTTTGTACCATTTGGAAAATAGTAGGTTTAAGCTCAAATGATATAGCAACAACATCAGGATTTTGAATAGTTAAGTGAAGTTCATCTGCTATCGGATTAGCATAATCTTTTAAAAGTCTTTGTTGATTTTCATTTTTTTGAATATCTAAGTTATTCGTCATTTTATTCAAATTTTTAATTTCTTTTTGTTGTTTTTGAATTTTTCAAATAGTACGTTCTAAGTCTGATTTTTAAGGTACTAAACCTTCATATCCAATATTTCACATAAATAAATAAAATAAGCAAGGAATAATTTCTTGAAAGAGCACTACAACTCAAGCTATGTATCTATCTCGAAAGATAAACTCATGACTTGTTAGTGAGGCTAAATCAAATAATCTAAGAAATATATCACATTTGTTTGGTCTGTGAAACCATTTTATTCAAGCCGACAAGTTCCCCTATTTAATATGAAAATTTAAAGTTGATTTATATTAAGTTCGGTTTTGAAAAGTTTCAAATAAGGGCAAGCCCTTGTAGTTAAATACAAATTAGATAACCAAAGTCACTTAAGAGAACTTTTGATAAAAATCAGGAGATATTATCTTCAAGGAGTTCAAAGGAAAAAAACTTTTCAATGAGATTGGACAAAGAGGTGTGGAATAGGAATGGCTTGAATTTGGAACATATTATGGAATCCAAAGGAAGAGAGCCTAGGGGATGTCACATATCTTGAGGAGAACCTCAGTGACTTCCCAAGATATTCTATGATTTGGTTTCAATTTAGAGGAGAAATATTTGATTGTTTTCTCTTAACAGTTTTATTAATTATGGCTTACATTCGTGTAAAACGATCACACAGATAGCCTAGAAGATGTGAGGATTTAGGTCATCACGAACGATAACCTCAGAATCCTAAAGTAGGTTAAGGCTTATATTATATAGCATAGCCAAATAAAAGCCTAAAAGAAAGTTGAGGATTTATGTCACACTAGGCAGACAACCTCAAAATCCTATGGCTTATTGTTTAATTTGTAAAGAGAGATATGTTGTTTTAGATCCTGTTCTGTTGAAGATGGTTGAGTTGCACACAATCCTAGCTCGAAGCTCCTCATCGTAGCAAGTTTAAGTTTTCTAATGTGTCAAGTCCTGATGTCCAATTAAATGTTTCCTAAGGTCACAGTTATTTAAATATTATGGGGAATGTAAACATTGATTAGAGCAACACCGGTTAGGATCCTACAGTTCCCTCGTCCCAAAACCATTATTTTTCATCGGATTCACTTAATCCAAATGAATTTACTAAACTCAACTTAATAAATTCCATGCTTTCATTTAGACCATTAGAAATCTTGTCATAGGGTTCCTCATATGAGGGATTCCCGATTATCCTATAAAGATATATTAATTTAGTAGCAATTTTAGTTTTATTTTGTTTGTGATTAAATTTTGAGTTGTCTTACATTCTGACTGTTGTGGTGTTGAATTTTATCTTGCTTTGATTTTTTTTGAATTTTTTTTTGGTTCCAGTTCTGTGGCTATCCTAAATATTTTAGTTTTGATATGCTGGGTGACTTTAAGCATGCAAGAAAGAAACAAGAGGTAAGAAAATCTAAATGCAGTAACTTAGAAGCTTACCTATCGATTCCTCCTGCTCCTCCACCTAGAAGTTTAACATTGGCAATATGTATATAATTTTGCAAGGAATTCAAATTGTTGGAGTAGATGAGGGTATAACTGCCAAAGTCCGAGACATGACTTTATTGAGACTCAGAAGATCATAGTTAATGATTTGAGAAAAATATATAACAAGTTCAATTTACCCTTCAAAATATTCAAGAGATTTCAAAATGCTCGAAGCATGACCCTGAATCATTTTAAAGATTTCTTGAAATATTTCGAGTTCATTTTAAACTTGTCATATTTTTTTATTAATCATCCAAGGTTTTGCTAAGGTTATTCCATTGCTCAAGGAAACTTAATGTTTTTTTTTCCCAAGACTAGGACACTCAATTAATCAACTGATAATTCATTTAAGAATTTTGTGGGTGGGTGCCCCAATGGCAGCTCTTAAAAATTTATTTTAATTTAGAAAAATTAGAAAAAAAATTCTAATGAGTTATGAGTGATCAGGGAATAATTCGGCACATTTTGAAGCATTTTGGTATTTTTGGGATTATTAATTATTTTTAATTTTTTTAAACTCAAAATAAAGATAACAAATAAAGTATTTTCTCAAAAATAAATTTTATTTTTCCTAAGTACCCTTGAACACAACAAACTGAAAAAAACAATTTCATAATTTTCTCAATTGCATTTGATTTAATATAATTATAGTTGTACAAAAATATAAGTTTTTCTAGAAAATCAACTTTAGTGCTCAAACTTAGTCAAATAATTTTATATTTTTTACAGTATGTAAACATGATTTTTATGCACAGTGTGGAATTGATTTTGTCAAATTCTGATTAGTATTTAATTTAAATAAATTAAAGCAAAATATATATATATTTAATTAACTATAGAAATTTATAGAATAATTCAAATCATCATGACATTTTTCCTAAACTTCTTTGACCATAGGAAATCTACTAAAATTATTCTCATACGATTTGAAGTGGTATTTTATTTTATATAATTAATTTAACCCAAAATAACCATCCTAGCTTGAAAATTAGGGCTGAGAACACATAGATGTCCTCTGACCTTGAAAAAAATCAAAGAACGAAGCCTCTATCATAACGAACAAAGCCTTAAACTTTCAAGCAAAGGTGCAATGCTTTATCATAATGAATTAAAATATTCCAGAGAGTATTTAATTCAACAAAAATCAAAGAGTCAAAAAACAATTTCTATTTTTAGACCATATTATTCTCCTCTGTTCACTTAGCAAGTGGGTTATTTATTTTATCTTTATGATTTTTCTGGAGAAAGATATAAATTTTTGAATTTCAGGCATTTAAATAACTTCAGAAAACTGATATTTTTTACTTAAAGTAGTCGGCGACACCCATCCTTGTCCGCTCCGAAGTTTACAGGTGGTGCTCCATCATTTGATGCCGATAACCACTCAGCTGCAACGCAGACAGCTTTTTAGTTCCAAGAGTTCATCCGGCTTGATCTCCTCCGTACATTGAATAAACCTGCGGTCAAACGGTTCTCCTTCATCGTCCTCAAGTAACGTAACTCGTGAGTCGTTAACATTAAAACCATAAGATCTCAAGTTAGACTCAACCAAATCACATGGTTTTTGTTCCTAAACATTCATCTACACAAGACAAACATATCTATACAGCTTATATGATAAGAAATACATTAAATATGTATGGAGAATCAAGATAAGCTCGTATTAGGATTGTGGTTAAATTCTTTTGCCTGAGAGGGGAAACCTTAATCAGATGGTTGTGGTAGCTTTGAATGGACCCAAAAAACCTCTATATGATTTCTCAAGTAGTGGTGAATTGTCTAGCTATGATTTTTATAGAACTCGATTTCAGATGTTGGTCTAAGGCTATGTTAGAGGCTATTTAGGATGGGGCTTCTGTGGGGTATCAACTTCTCTAACTGTGGGGATGGTGTATGCAAAGTTAGTTAGAGTTTGGTGGAGTGTGGAACTGTGTAGAAATTTATCCTAGTTCTTGGAAAAATTTTAGTGAAGAATTTGACTCTATGGAGTGGTTGTGAGTGGCTGAAAGCAAGGGGGTTGAAGCTAGGAAGTTTTGGAGAGGCACTGGAGAGATATTGGTAGAGTTTACCCAAGGTTTCAAGAACTCTCCCATTTGGCTATGAAGAGCTTAATTTACATCCATGGTTGTATGGTGGAGCTCAAGGCTGAGAATTGGGTGCTAAAGCTTGCTGAGGTGGAGGGAAGAAAGGCTCTAACAACCAATTGGAGTGAGCCAAGTCAGGGAGGTTTAATTTTGGGTTTTGGGCTTTTGGTGATCCCTTTGGTTGAATGATTCTAATGGCAAAGGTGGTGGTTTGCTAGAGTTCAGTAACTTATAGGCTCAGGGAGGCCAGGAGATGCTTAATGATGGTTAAACACTGGTAAGGCATGATGACAAAGATATTTGAGTTTAGTACAAATATTGGTGAAATTTTTAAATCAACGGACCATTTATCCATAGCTACTATAGGGTGGGCTAGGTGAGTCTAGCCTAGTCATTAGGGTGTACTTGATGGCTGTAGAAGGTTCAGTTGGTTAAATTTGGGATGGGCAAGTCAATTTTTGTACATAGGTTCATTTTAGGCCAAATTGTCTTGAGGTTGAGTTTGGGTCAGGCTAGCCATTTCATTGAGCCCGATTGATTGGTCAATTTTATGTGGATGATTGTCATAAAGTGTTTAGAAAAGATTTGGAGTGATTTTGAATTGATTTGGAGGTTCAATTTGAGGGATTTTAGACATTTGACAAAATTGGGGATGTTGGGTTAGAGTTGGGCTTAGGCAGGGCTAGAGTTGGGTTAAGTCCAAATTATGAGTTCAAAATGGTCTAAGGGAATGTCATGAAGAGTTTTGAACATTAATTGGGAGCCAATTATTGGGTTAAGGCAATCAATTTGGTGGAATTTGGGCGCATGGCTAATTTGGGGCATATTTGAGAATTTTTTATATCAGTTGAGATTGATTGAAATTGAAGCTTTAACAAGATCAATTGAGGGTTAAATTTTTTGTGTGGAGATGTTTCAAAGAGTTTATGATGCATAATTTGGGCAATTTGAAAGATTTTGGGGTTCAATTGAATAAGATTTTGGTTTTAGGCCATTTTGATTTAGGTTGAAATTGGACTCAAATGTGAGGAAATTGGACTTAGATTTGCTTTGATTTGAGATTAATCATGATTAATTTGAATTTATAATTGAAATTGGGGGAAATTGGGGGAAAAGTAATGGACATTTAGGGTTAATTTGGGGAATTTGAGCCTTAAAGAGCAATTTGGGGCCTTTGCTCAAAGTTAGTCAAATTGATCAATGTGGGTTTGATTGAAGGGTCCAAATTGGTTATAGGGACATTTGATAAGGTTTTGAGGGTTTGGGAAAGTTTTGGCCACCAAGGGTATTTTTGTAATTTTGGCAAATTTAGGGGTGTTTTGGTAATTTCGGCAGTTTTTAGAAGTTTTGGGCAATTTGGGTAGTTTCAAATGGTTTATGATGATTTTTGAACAAATTTGGGTGGTTTGGGTAATTTTGGGAATTTTGGTCAAATTTGGGGTTTGGGGGTATTTTGGTAAGTTGGGAAAATTTTGGGGGCAAAATGCTAAGTTTGGTATTTTGGTGAACATGGGGTGCCAACCACGCTCTTTGAGCCATGGACCAATGGATTATCATTTGGGTCCTCAATGTACTACTCTTGGCTAGACCTAGCCCAGGGCTAGTGGGTCAAGGGGACCGTGTACATGAGTTTCCCAAAAGATCATAAGATCAAAGTCAACAAGTTTCGGTTTAGGTTTCTGAGTGAATGTGAGTGAACTAGCACCAGTCTAACACCCAGGGTCAACCCTAAGGCCAAGAAATTCTAAGGGGAATGCACTTGAGCTCCCCCATATTGACCCCACCTACCAAGTGCTAAAGTTGAGGACCAATATGTGGAACTTCAAGTTGAGCAGAGTAGAGTTTAAATTTTCTAATAATGAAGGTTCATCTTCTATACCTTTAGGAATAGTCAACATGAAAGTCTTTTGACTGGACCATAGGCTACTAAAAAGGAAAGAGCTAGACCTAAACAAAAAATGAGGTCAAAAAATGGACCCCTGATAGGTGTGGTGCGCCGGAGAAGCACACTGAATGATTGGCGTCGACCGACGAGATCGAAAAAACCAACATAGACTTATAAGTCAGTAGACCTAGAACAAAGTGTAGAATTGAGTCACAGTTGTTTTTGTCAGGGAGTAAATGTTACTCTCGTCATGAAACTGAATGGAGATTTTGGGGACAATCATCAGGCAAACTGGTAGTCTCAACGAAGACTTGATTCGAATTGATTATATCAAAAAAAGTTTGGATTTCAATTTAAAATTTTAAGAAGGTCAAATTATGTGTGAGGAAACTGGATTGAGTGGAAAGCACAAGCACATAAAAGGTAATAAGGCATCAGAGCCTACCCCGAATGTAAGGATGGGAATAGAACGTCAAGGCCTACCATAATGATAAGGATTGGAATGGGACGTCAAATCCTACCTTGATGGTGGAGATGGGAATAAGACGTCTAAGCCTACCCCAAAAGTGAGGGGAATAGGACATCTAAGCCTACCCTGAAAGTGAGGATGAGAATAGGGCGTCAAAGCCTACCCCGATGGTGGAGATGAAAATAGGACATCTAATCCTACCTCGAAAGTAAGGATGGGAATAGGACGTCTAAGCTTACCGTGATGGTCAAGATGGGAATAGGACGTCTAAGCATACCCCGAAAGTATCAATGAGAATAGGACGTCTAAGTCTACCCCGATGGTGGAGATGGGAATAGAACATCTAAGACTACCCTGAAAGTAAGGATGGGAATAGGACATCCAAGCCTACTACAAAAATGAGGATAGGAAAAGGACGACAAAGCCTACCTCAATTTTAGAGATGGGAATAAGACGTTCAATCTTACCCTGAAAGTGAGGATGGGAATAGGTCATCTAGGCCTACTCCAAAAGTGTAGATGGGAATAAGACATCTAAGCCTACTTTAAAATTATAGTTGGGAATAGGGTGCTTATGCCTACTTCGAAAGTGTAGATGGGAATAGGACGTCTAAGCCTACCCCGAAAGTTTAATGATTGGAATAGGGCACCCAAGCCTACTATGGAAGTGTATAGATGGGGTTAGGGCATTCAAGCCAACTCTGAAAGTGTAAAGTTGGGAGTAGGCGTCAAAGCCTACCCTAAATGTAAGGATGGGCAGTAGAGTAGAAATATTGAAGAGATCTGTGAGTAGTAGAAGACTCCCTAGGAATGTGGAGGAGTTGGTGTAGATGAGGATAGTCATGCTACAGAAGTGAAGAGTAAGAAACCTCGAAGTTGAGAGAAACAAACTCAAGAAAATTCATTTTCTTTTCTTGTTATCTTTATCAAATTAGTTTATCAAAATAAGTTTTCAAAATTTATTTTTTATTGGTTTATTTTTTCAAAAGGATATTTTATTTAAATTTTGTTATCATCAAATTTTTTTATTGCTTTGTTCTTCGTTCATCATAAGTCTTATGCTTTTTTATTCATTGCATGAAAAGATAATTTGACAAATATGTTGAAATTTGAAGGAATTTCATTAATCTGCTTCAAAGAAGTGTTACAGACTGAATACATGTTGAAAGCATCAATAGAGACAATCATGCCAAATACATATGAAACATCACATGCAAAGTTCATATCATATATGTTGCTCTGACGCAGTACAAAAGGTGACAAAAAATAGCATGTTTGTTTTATGTGGGACGAGCTCCTTATCAAGCTAACCTTTCAAGCCATGCTTCAGGACAAGAATTTTTCTTTGGGTGTACTTAGAGGTATAACCATCTCATAGCTTGTATGGCTGTAGCTCCTCCAATTTTTGATCTAGTCGGAATCCATGCAACATCTTGTTGTCGTCCATCCTTCTCAATATAATGCAAACTTTGTGTTGTGGCACACCACATAAGCGGTGCTTTGCTAGATCAGCTTCGCTTCCCTTCAAAATTAGTACCGAACCCACGGGTGCGGAATTACAACTGATCCTCTGAACTCACCAGGTCTGGCAATGTTGATTTCTTTCCGAAACAAAATGTTGTATTTACTCATTAACGAGACTATGTAGAGAGGTATGACAAAATCATGGTGATATATATATCGGGGAATACAGTCTCCCTATTCATAAATGTCGATGATACAAATATTTGGAATGCAGTTTCCTGGCAGCACGCTCCATTTGACCATCCTATTTATCATCCACTTTAGTGTGGGAGGTAATGGATCCATCTCATCACATCTTAAGATCCCCAGGGCATTCCTTCACCTATCCCTGGTGAAATTATAGCAACAACCACACTGGATGGTTATCCTGCCTTTTCCAAGCATCCACTTTCATGGTTCTGAATAAGTTCTTTCCCTCGAAAGACTAACTCTACCTCTGTCTCTAAGGTCAAATATGCATTCAAGAATGCTTCTTTCTTCACTGTCAGAAAAGACTCTAGTGTATAGCTCTAGACCTTCGAGTATATTGAAAAATTTTTCCTGAATTTCTTCATAGAATTCAAACTCTCTCGTCATTACCTTGTTCATCTTATCCATTTCTTCCATGGTAACCCTTGGCAACTGTCAGGGCTTCTCCCTCATTTCAATATTAGCAGGAATTCATGTCTGTGCTGTCACTATATCTAATGGGATGTATAATTCTTCAACTGAGTGGCCAGTGGTGTGAAATCCATGGTCGGTAGATGTGTACTCCTCTAGATTGTTGTAAAGTGAAGGACGTTACATTATGGGCATTCAACAAATTCTGTTGTATCTGGTCTATGTCCTAGGATCTCAGTGTTGTATGTTGGGCAACTTGCACAAAGCTCATCTGAAATTGCCGATAACGTTGGCTTTATAACAAACGCAGACTAGTCCTCTCCAGCAGGCAAACTGGAGGAAGTCTCTCTCATGCAAGGATCATAGATTTTCTCCTCAGGAATTAGGGTAAGTGAGTTTTTTTCCTCTTTCAAGCATCATTTTTCTTCACGTAGGAAAGCTTTGTGTTTTCAACGATTGACATTTTTACGTTGAGTTCCTCTTAATGGTGCATCTAATAGTCTATCATGATCAACACTAACAAAATGTCCTGTTGGTGTAGTTATCATACATGGTAGGCGACTAGTCCCTTCCATTGGATTTTGTTGCACTATCATTTTCTTCCTCTTTAATGTGGAATTCTCTTTAGTGCCGATCTTTAACAATGATGATAGCCCTTCATTCTCTCGATGACTGACCACGTTCATCTGGGGATCCTCGTAGTCCACATTGACCTGACCGAAGTCCAAGTTGAAGTCTATGAAGCCACCCTTAGATGCCTTTTCCGCGTTAAGTGTGAGATTCCAGCCATCCTTGAAATCAGAAATCATCTTTTGTCCTGACATTTTTTCTGCAAATGATAGAAAAAACATCAGTGCGCTGCAATTTAGCAAGAACAAAAAATAGAACAAAAAATTTATTAGACAAAATTTTTGTTTACACGAGTGCAAATATTATTTATTCATTTATATATATATAATTTAGTAGAATATCAAACTTAAAAGCATAAAGGAGATTATCAAAGTATGCAACTTTAAAAGATTTCATTTTATTGAGGTTGGTTTATTTCAAAATTTTGGACCTAGTCACAGATACTTGGAAAAATAAATAACCCCAAAATAATCAAGATCTCAAAATCTCATTTCGAGCAATGTCAAGTTGAATAATATGTCTTTAATATTGTCCACTAATAAAAGATCAAAAATCTACTAGCTGGTGGGCTCCTCCTGAATAAACCTTTTCTACGACAAATGATCCCTCCCAAGTTGGCTCAAATGTTCCACTTATCTTGCGACATGCAAGAATAGGTCTCTTGAGCACAAGAATGAGGTCATCCACTTTGAACATCCTCTGGTGGACCAATATGTCATGAGCTTGTACCATCCTCGCTTGGTAATATTCCAAATATTGTAGTGCTTCAAGTCATTTTCCCTCGAGACTTTCTAATTCTTCAAGTCTATGTTTTGCACTCTCTTCGGATGTGATATTGTTAGTGATGGTGACACTGAGAGACAGTTTTTGAATCTTCAAGTCTGAGTTTTGCACTTTCTTCTTAACGCCATACGGTAGAGCCACAAAACTTCTAGTAATTTATTTTGCCTATCTCTGCTGTTTTCGTCCAATATCTTTTTTAAGATTTACAAGAGCATCTTGTTGAAAGACTCGACCAGTCTGTTTGCCTTGGGATAGTAAATCATAGAGTACCTCCAGTCTTTCTCAATTCTTTTGACGAAGTTGTTAATCATTGTGCTTCTGAAGGTTGTCCTATTGTCGGAAATCACTCTACATGGTACACCAAAATGGTAAACGACTTGAATTTTAAAAAATAGATGGATGTGATGTGTTGTAACCTCTCATAATGGCACTGCCTCTGCCCACTTGGTGAAGTAATCTGCAACTGAAAGAATGAATTGTGTCCCTTAGAGGATGAAGGGTTTATTGGACCTATTATGTCTGTTCACAAACATTTGAATGGCCATGAGGCAATTGTTGGGTGTAGCACATTCGAAGGTTGGTGTAAGACCACCCCATGCACCTGACAAAGTTGACACCTTCTAGCTCTATCTATGTAATCAAATATCATTACTAGCCAATAATATCTGAGTTTTTTTATCCTCATTTTCATCTTTAGACCTAACTGGTGAGCACCACATAATCTGGCATGTACTTCTTTCAAAATAATATGTGCTTCGGCTCTGCTCATACATCGTAGCCACATTAGATTGAAAAATTTTTTGGAGAGGACATCGCCCACTAGAGCATTTAACATAGCCCTTTCTGTGATGTGATATGCGTCAGACATTTCCTCTAGTAATTTTCCAGTCTACAAATGGTCTATTAATGACTTACGTCAGTCTTCGTTTATGTCAGCAATTGCAATCATCATTCCTTCTTCTTTTTTAAGTTTGTGTAGATTATTGAAATTGATCCGATACAAAACTCTTCTTACTTGTATTGTAATGTCAATGAAATTTTTTGGGGCACACGCCAATTCCTTAGCAAATTTTGCTAAAGCATTAGCACGGGCATTATCTCCCCGAGGAATACGATAGAGAGTTACACTGGGATCTGTTCAAGTAGCTTCATTGCGTATTGATGATATTCTGCTAACCTTGGCTTCAAAATCTTATGTTGTCCGATGACTTATTGAATGACGAGTTGTGAGTCGCCATAGATGGCAAAATCCATTATATCCATCGAGATTTCCATTTCCAGTTCAGAGATCAGTGCTTCATATACTGCTTCATTGTTGGTGCACGACTCTGTCAAGTGATAGGAGAATTTCAACATGCCCTTATCTGGCGTGATGAAGATTAAACCATTTCCTTCTTTTCCCGGTATAACAATTCCTAATCATTTGTCTTTTCTGGCTGACGATGCTGCTTCGAAGTACATTTCCTAGCATTGCGCACTAAAGAATTTCATTTGTGATGCATGTTAAGATGGGACCCAGCTGGAAGTGGGTGTGCTACGAGGAAATCTGCTAAAATTCGTCCCTTAACAACATTAAGGGAAATAAAGAGTTATATCAAATTACAATAAAATTATTAACTGGCTTGCAAGAATAGTTTCTGTCGAGTCATCAAATATTGCAATGGATTAACTTTTGAAATAAGGGTAATTTTATGAGAAAGCATGTAATGCTTAAGCTTTTGGCCGGCAAAAATTAAAGCGAGACAATTCTACTCAATAGGCAAATACTTTACCTTTGTCTGCATTGGACAACGACTCAAGTAGTAGAGCACATTTTTATTACCTTTGTCTTTGATCTGAGCCAACAGGGCTCCAAGAGAGTCTTTTAAGGCTGCAGTATAAGGTATCAAAAGTTTTACTGAGATAGAGGCTGCGAAAATAAGAGGTGTCATCAAGTATTTCATAGAATCCTCAAAGGCCCACTGACATTTTTTGCCCAAAAAAATTTGGCATCCTTTTAATTTAATGTCGAGAAAGAATAACACCTACCTTAAAGATTAGAAATAAAGCGTCTCAAATCTGCTAATTTTCCATGGAAGGAGAGTGATTATTTCAAGGTTTTGGGTGGAGGAATTTTCAAGATAGCTTTAATCTTATTCGGGTTGATCTCAATTCCTCGATGACGAACAACAAACACTATAAATTTCCCAAAGGTGACACTGAAGGCACACTTTAAGAAATTCATCTTGAGATTATATTTTTGTATTCGTTCAAACATGATCCTCAAATCATATAATGGGTCTATTTTCTACTTGTTCTTGATGACCAAATCATCCACGTAGTATTCTCATTACTTGTGAATGAGGTCGTCAAAGATCTTTGTCATCGCTCATTGATATGTTGCTCTGACATTCTTTAACTCGAATGGCATCATTGTGTAACAAAAGATCTCAATCGGTGTTCTGAAAGCTATAAGTGCTGCATCTTTTGGAGCCATCTTGATTTGGTTATATCCTAAAAATCCATCCATGAAAGAAAAAATCTCATGTGTCGAAGTGATGTCCACCATCAGTTCTAGTATGGTAGTGAAAATTCATCTTATGGACATGCTTTATTTAAATCCCTGAAGTCGACACATACACGGATTTGTCCATTTCTCTTCTTAATTAGTATAATATTGGCTAACCATGTGGGGTATTGCTCTTCTCTTACAAAGCTAGCTTCTATTAATTTCTTTAACTCGAAAATGACTTGTTGCTCTATCTCTAGGAGCATTCTTCTAGGAGCTTATTTTATAGAGGTCATATCTTTGTCCACCCCGAGCTTATGAACTGCAACTTCTGCTGACAACCCTGACATTTCATCATAACTCCAGGCGAAGAAACTTTTAAATTCTAACAATAATTCTAATAATTCTGTTGATTCTTCCTCATTGAGTAGAGAACTTATTAAGGTAGGTCGATATTGCTCCTCAGTCCCAGGGTTATTGTTAGAGGTAAGGGTCATGACATTCACGTAGTGGTTGATCCCATCATACATTGACTCATATTCATCTTTCTCCATAACTTCTAAGAAAATTTTGTACTATGGTTTCTTTTGTTTTATCTTTACCATTTCTTCCTCAGAGCTTTCATCATCAGAACTTTCTTCCATGCTGATATTAATTGTCGGCCTAGTCCATTCAACAATCGTGTTGGTTCTTCCTCGTCCACGTCTCTTGCCTCGATCTCGGGTGTATGGGCTAAAAGAACTTCTACCAGCTCATTGTGAAGAAATGGTAGCAAATCATTGAAATGGAGTTGAATGGCCTTGCCCATGCGATCCTTCTGAATCTTCACTTTTGTTGATCACCACCTCACGAAAGAAGATATTTTTTTTTGGAGGTGCGTAGTAGGCAACATCTTCAAGAATGCAAAATTAATGAACTAAAAATAGTTGTAAATCTTCATTGATGTAATGTTCTTATCCTTCTTTATAATATTTGATACGCTGATGCAGGGAAGATGAAATCATGTTGTAATTATGAATCCACGGTCGACCAAGTAGAGCATTGAAAGAGGTCTCGTCCTCGATGATATGGAACTTAACTGTTGTTACTAATTCTCCATTTTTCATAAGCAGTGTAATCAATCCAAGGGCCTTTTCTCCCTTCTCATTAAATCCTCTTAACATAATTTTATTGGTTGTAAGCTCTTGAGCTTCAATATCCAAATATGTCAATGTCCATAGACTCATTAATCTGAGTTATGCTCCAGGATCTACCAAAACTCTGGACAATACAAATCTGCCAATATTAACAGAGATGTGGAGCTGTCGGTTCGGGTTAGTAGTACCGAGCAACAAGTCTTAATTTGTGAAACTTATCCTAGGTTGTTCCTTTAATGAGAAAAATTCATCCGAGGATGTGCTGGCCAACTAAGCTAAGTAAATCTCTAGGTCTAGCAAGGCTGTAACCAGAGAGTTTCTCATTACCTTTGATCAAATCAGAGCATCATAGATGCTTAGTTTGGTAGACAACCTCCTAAGATGAGCTAGCATATTATAATCCACTCTATATAATGCTCCGATTTTAACTTGGCTATGTGGTTCTTTCACTGGCGGAGGTGGAGGTAGATCTTCTGGTGTTACTATTTGTTTTCCTTTATCTACTGGAGCTGACCTCGATGGTAACACTTTCCCACTCCTTAAATTTATCTCACTGATTTCTTCTTCTTCTTGCAATGTTGTAGATAAATTTTCTGTTGCTTCTTCTTCATTGAAGAGATTCAAATTAATGGCAAGTGGTGTTCCATGATGCTCGAGGACTGGCTCCTCAATCCTAGTGTTATCGTAATCGATGTTGTTGACATCTTCTTCATCTTGGATAACGGGCTCATCAGACTCAAGTATGATTTGAGGATCGCTTTGGGAATTAAGATCGGAGTTATATTGAGCAAAATTAGTTACATTAACACTAGAAACAGTTAAAATGTAGCCAAAATCATAATCATTATATTCATAATGTCCCGGTTCGGCAAAAAGATAATCATACATGGTCAGGGTTTCGAGGATTTTCTTCCCCGAATCCAAGACAACCAATATAATAGAGGCAACCCCTATTCTACCCCTTGCATTATTAGTCTTTGTGGTCGAATTCTTCTCTTTCTATTCTGGTTGTGGTGGTTTCTCAGGCAAAATGTTGAACTTGGGCTGTAGACTCTGAATGGTTTCCTGAGCTGATGCGGTTTGAATCTGATCAAGTACCTTCTTAGATGACTTGCTCCAAACTGTACTCCATCTATCTTTTTTTGAATACAGCTCTATCGGAGCGATTGGCTTGGCCGAAATCATATTCACGGATCCATTTTTAGGTTCTTTGAAATATTCTTTTAGGATTATTATATTCCCTTTATTAAGCTTTTTTTTTGAACCAATCCTTGAAAATGAAACATTCTTCTATAGTATGTCCAAGCATCCTATGGTATGGGCAATAATTTTGTTTATTTTTCTTGTCGACCTCCTCAAGTTTCCTTAGATCTGACAATCTGAACTTTAACTCCTTCATCACACTTTAGAACATTTAGTGTACAACTTCATCTTTGAATGAATATACTGCTTTCTTTCACTCCACAATAGTTGGACCTTTCTTATTTTCTATTCGATATGACCTCCTTGATGCGATTGCTGGCTAGTTTACCCATACTATTGTGTTCCTTGATGAGCATGTTATGATGACGGCTGGGAACCTTGACGAGAATGTTCTGCCTATATCTACAATGGTTTATTTCCTTTATCAACCATTGTCACTGTCCCGAACTTCCCCTCAAATATTTGTCCTATTCAAGTCTTTTCTGATTTCTTCAAAGAATCCATGTGTTTAACTTCCTCTTGCAGATTTTTAGCTTTGCTGAGTAGCTTCTTGAAGGAAAGCTATTGGCACATGGATGCTTTTGAGTAGAATCTAAATTGCATGTTGTTCCTGTTGCTAAGGGTCTCACTTCACGCTAAGGTTTCTCTATCTCAACATAAAATCTACTAGACTCTTGTTAGGCTTTTGTCTCTCTACTACAAGATATCCAATAGAAATGTGATGTTGTGCCCAGGAAAATCTCTTTACAAACAACTATTCTAACTCACCGAATGTCTTCACAGATCTGTTGGGCAACTTGACATACCAATCAAACACTATTCCTGAAAGGCTACTAACAAACTAATGGAAAAGAAAGGCTTTGTTACCTCTGATATTGCCACAACTTACTAAAAAATCTGTTATATGTTGTCTGAGATTTCCAGTCCCGTCAACTATATTAAAGTTTGGTGACACAAAACTCTTAGGGTCGGGTACGACATCAAAGTCCTCCCTTAGAATGGGCTAAGGCCTCCCGAACTTGTTCGACCATCTGTTTAAATTCTTTTTTGGTATGATGCTCGATGGAAAATCCTTCATCTATTGATCATATCTATTAGCTGAGGCAACTTCCCTTCTTACATTAGTGATATGTACAACCTCTAGCTGATTGAATTTTTGAGAAGCTAACTGTTGTGCTTGAGACTGTTCATGAAGTGTAGCCATAACAACCATGCACTGGCCATCTCTTCCATCCTTTTCTTAATTTGGCTGATCTGCTCATCCCTTAGTAGAACAACCCTACACAGATCATCAACGACGTTCCCTTCAATGAGAGGTTGTGCGTCATGCGCAGATGTAGCATCTTTGGTTTTGATGACATGAATATCCATAAAGTCTTCATTGAGATAGTCGTTAAAGTTAAAATCTTCATCATCATCATCAACAAAAACTCCATGTTCTCGGGCTAACTCAGAAATATCGACCCTGGGCTTCTCAACCTATTGTTCAATTATTGATTCTTGTATCATCTTAAGATCTGGGGGACTATGATGAACTTCTTCCACTTGTTCATCCAACTTGATAGTAATAGCTGAGACGATGCCGGATACTTCAGACTCTTGCTTCATTCCATAATTCTTCCCTACAAATTCACTGAATCATATTGGTACGACAACCTTAGGTACTAATAAACCTAAAATATATAGTGTATTTATACACATTTTTATACTTATTTTTGAGATATTGTGCTTTAAAGAAACATATTTTTGTGTTTTTCTTGTATGCACAATTAAATGGATGGAAAATTCTAAAAGGAGTGAAAAAAAGTAAAATTTGGAGCTAAAATGAAGAAATGTACAAAATAAACTGCGGTGCCTAAGCGCTCAGATTCGAGCCTGAGTGCCAGGTACCCTGCGTTTAAGCGCCAAAGTTAGTTTTTTGAAGAAATATTAATTGGAGCGAAATTTTGAAGTGGTGTTCGAAGCAACCCTTGATAAAAATTTGGGAAATAACACATGGACACAAAAATTCATTCAATTGGCTTATGAGGAGACAACTTCTAGAAGATTCATTGAATGGAGACACCTTTTTGATGAGAACCAAGGTACCCCTTAGACTTTTATAAGAAAAGACTTGGATTATCCAGGAGAAGAGGCTAGCAACCACCCACAAAAAGTTCACATTACCACAGCCGCCGCAGCGGGCCAGCTTTATTTTGTTTTATTTTATTTTATTTTATTTTGAGTGTTTGTTTGTATTGTGAGAGAAGGAAGAGAATTCAAAGGAACTTCAATACATTTGGTGCAGATAATATGAGATAAGTATTTATCTTTGTGACTACACCTGGTTTTTAATTTAGATTTCTTTTTTGTGTGCATGATTTCTACTTTTAAACTCTTGTGTGGTTGTATTCTCACCATGAATTCTGAGTACTTTTCTTTTATTTTTTTTGTTAAAATGATAAATGATTAAAGGTTTAAAGGAAGTTGTGTGAATTATTAGAAATCAATGTTGGAAGAAGTTGCGATGATTCAAGACCTTGCACTTCATTTACTTCTTGATTTAACCAATTAAGATGTTAGTACGTGTTGTGAGAACATGTAAGATCTGAGATGGTATTGTCTCGGTCAATAAATGGTTGGCATCAAATATTGATTTCATGAATGAGAATGTAGATCATGGGGTTAAGTCCAAATAAATAGGGAAATATATTTTAAAGGTTATAAAATTAGAGGAATTTAGAGTAACAAGCTAAAGCCCCCAATTTGATTTATAGTTTTAGGTTTTGATAAGAGATGTTAGCCCCCAGGTAGAGGGAGAAGAGGGAACACTAGAATGAGAGCTAGTATATTTCCTGCCTAACTGGTCTTTACTATTCAAACCATTGATAAACCAACGTTTTTTTTAGCATCTCTAGTAACGGTAAAGAGTTTTATTGCTCATATTTGGCAAAACACATTTAGTATACTTCGACAACTAAAAATCTATATTTGTCACTGATTAATGATAAGGAAAAACATATTTTACTTATATTGCCTTCATCTTGCAAGTATTTTAATCAAGTTAATTAGTTGTTTACTTTATTTTCAAGTTAAAAAAAAATTACAAATAGAATCAAACATTCATTACTTATTTAGCATCGTAAAATTCAGTAAGAATATAAATTGCTAAGTAATCTGTTATCTAAAACTAATCCTTCTCGTGTGTTCAATATCGGGAATTAATCAGAAAAGTTTTATATTACTTGATAACGATACGTATATTTGTGTAGTATCCCATATTGAAATATTATAACTGGACTCTTATTTGCTTCAAAGTGAAAAATTTACCTAGCCTTTGAATTGGATCAACTTTTTGGCAGCCGTTGCAAATTAAGAATATCTATTAAGGAATTAATTGCATACATCACATCTTACTTCTATCTATATAGAAAGTCGGGATCATGTTTTTGGCATTGTTACCAGGGACGGAAGGAAATTAATTATTAGTAATTTGCAAAAATTTTTGAAAAGAAGTTTTTGGGTAACAAACTTTTTAGTAAGTCTTATTTAAAATTTTAAGATTTATTTTAGGAATATTGTACTATTGTTTTCATATAAAGTTTTCATTTATGTGTTTTTATTTTTCACTTTATTTTATTTTATTATGTTTTATATTAATTTATGCATAGTTTAGGTTTTGTAGGACTAGTGCCTTACGATTTTGAATTAGAAGAACTATTAGAAAAATTAAAAAAATAAAAATTACTAAAAGATTTCAAGAAATAGCAAATCAAAATAATCAAACTATTGAAGAGTTTAGACCATTAAGAGATTATGCAAACTCTATGGTGGATGAACTTCATTAAAGTAATTAAAAACCTGCTATAGTGGCTAATTCATTTGAGCAGAAACCCGCTATTATCTAAATGGTATCAAATAATCAGTTTGGGGGAGCACCCATTGAAGATCCAAATTTACATCTTGCCAATTTTTTAGAATTATGTGCTACATTTAAATATGGTGGCGTATCAGATGAAGCTATAGGACTTAGATTATCCTTTTTCTATGAGGGATAAGGCTAAGATATGATTACATTCGTTATCACATGGATCTATCAAAACTTAGAGTGACTTATCATAAAATGATTTATCACAAAAATTCCTTTCTAAATATTTTCCACCATCAAAGACTAAAAAGCTTAGAAATGATATTACATCTTTTAGTCAGTGACCAAAGGAAAATATGTTGAGATTTTCATACATATTTTATACTATTTTTAATGATATTGCACTTTAACGAAAGGTATTTTTGATGTTTTGTTGCAGGAATGATGAATTATGGTCATTGGAGCAAAAAGATACAAAAAGGAGCAAATTTGGAGCAAAAAGGACCAAAATGTGAAGATTTGAACTAGGCCACCGACGGCGCCCTCGACCCCGCCAACGACGAGTTTTTCCTGAGACTACAAGACAAAATTTTTTAGAAGCCCGCCGACGGCGCTGACAATGCCGCTGACGGCGAGATCAACGGTTATGCCTACTCANAAACTAGAACGCACTGTTAAAAGGATTAAAAAAATAAGAAGAGAACCTATAAATTCTGATACAATGGAAAACAACCTGAACAATCAAGGAATAGAGAATGAACACCAACCTAGATCTCTACGAGATTATGCAAATCCTACAGCAGATGAAATTCACTTATTTATCCAAAATCCTGATGTAGCTTTATACAATGGAAAACAACATGAACAATCAAGGAATAGAGAATGAACACCAACCTAGACCCCTAAGAGATTATGCAAATCCTACAACAGATGAAATTCACTTATCTATCTAAAATCCTGATGTAGCTGCTAATTCATTTGAGCTTACGCAAATCCTACAGCAGATGGAATTCACTTATCTATCCAAAATCCTGATGTAGCTGCTAATTCGATTCCTACAGCAGATGAAATTCACTTATCTATCCAAAATCCTGATGTAGCTACTAATTCATCTGTAATAGATGAAATTCACTCATCTATCCAAAATCCTGATGTTGCTAATTCATTTAAGATTAAACCTGCTATTATCCAAATGGTACAAAATAATCTATTTGGAGGTACACCAAATGAAGATCCGAACTTACACCTCGCTAGTTTTTTAGAATTGTGTGCTACTTTTAAATATAACAGAGTCTCAAACGATGCTGTTAGACTTAGACTTTTTCCTTTTTCACTGATGGATAAGGCTAAGATGTGGTTAAATTTGTTAGCACCAGGATCTATTAGAACTTGGGGAGAACCTTCTACTAGATGGTTAAATTCATTAGCACCTAGATCTATTAGAACTTGGGGAGAACTTTCACAGAAATTTCTTCTTCCATCCAAAACTGCTAAACTTAGAAATGACATAACATAGTTCTGTCAGATTGATGGAGAGTCAATATATGAAGCTTGGGAGAGATTTAAAGATATAACATCTTTCTGTCAGATTGATGGAGAGTATCCAAAACTGCTAAACTTAGAAATGACATAACATCATTTTGTCAGATTGATGGAGAGTCGAAAAACTGCTAAACTTAGAAATGACATAACATTGTTCTGTCAGATTGATGGAGAGTCAATATACGAAGCTTGGGAGAGATTTAAAGATCTTCTTAGAAATTGCCCTCATCATTCATTACCAGACTGGTGCTGCTAAACTAAGAAATGACATAACATCGTTCTGTCAGATTGATGGAGAGTCAATATATGAACTGCTAAACTTAGAAATGACATAACATCATTCTGTCAAATTGATGGAGAGTCAATATATGAAGCTGATTTAAAGATCTTCTTAGGAAATGCCCTCATCATTCGTTACCAGATTGGATGATAATCTTCCATCCAAAACTGCTAAACTTAGAAATGACATAACATAGTTCTGTCAGATTGATGGAGAGTCAATATATGAAGCTTGGGAGAGATTTAAAGATATAACATCTTTCTGTCAGATTGATGGAGAGTATCCAAAACTGCTAAACTTAGAAATGACATAACATCATTTTGTCAGATTGATGGAGAGTCGAAAAACTGCTAAACTTAGAAATGACATAACATTGTTCTGTCAGATTGATGGAGAGTCAATATACGAAGCTTGGGAGAGATTTAAAGATCTTCTTAGAAATTGCCCTCATCATTCATTACCAGACTGGTGCTGCTAAACTAAGAAATGACATAACATCGTTCTGTCAGATTGATGGAGAGTCAATATATGAACTACTAAACTTAGAAATGACATAACATCATTTTGTCAGATTGATGGAGAGTCAATTTATGAAGCTTCAAACTTAGAAATGACATAACATCGTTCTGTCAGATTGATGGAGAGTCAATATATGAAGCTTAAGAGGGATTTAAAGATCTTCTTAGGAAGTGTCCTCATCACTAGTTACCAGATTGGTTAATAATTCAAACTTTTTATAAGGGATTAGTGGGATCTCTTATATCGATTATAGATGTTGTGGCTGGTGGTTCTTTAACATCAAAACCTTTTGATGAGGCTTATTCATTAATAGAAGAGATGGCTACCAAGAGTTTTCAATGGCCCTCTGAGCGGGTAAATCCTAAAAAAGTAGCTAGTATCCATGACTCTGATGCAATATCTATGTTAGCTTCGGAGATTGCTGCAATATCAAAGAAATTAGATCATTATGGGATGAATTATTCTTCAACACCTGCTATGATGGAAGAAAATTTATCTGGGCAATTTGTGGATGTTCAACCTTCATATGAGACCTTAAATGCTATTAATAAACCCAACAACCCATATTTGGACTATTATAACCCAGGTTGGAAGAATCATCCAAATTTTAATTGGAATAACAATTCTTCTACAGATCAACAATGTGCAAACAACCCAATGAACCCATTAGAAAATTCATCCAACCAAGGAAATGTTAACTATAGACCCCAACAATGGGCAAACAACTCAGTGAACCCATTAGGAAATTCATCCAACCAGGGAAATGTTAATAAACAATGGGCAAACAACCCAGTGAACCCATTAGGAAATTCATCCAACCAAGAAAATGTTAACTATGGCGAACAACCCAGTGAACCCATTAGGAAATTCATCCAACTAAGGAAATGTTAACTATAGACCTTAAGTTGGAAGATCATCCAAATTTTAATTGGAATAACAATTCTTCTACAAATCAACAATGGGGAACTATTGTAACCCAGTTTGGAAGAATCATCCAAATTTTAATTGGAATAACAATTCTTCTACAAATCAACAATGGGCAATGAAGAATCATCCAAATTTTAATTGGAATAACAATTCTTCTACAAATCAACAATGGGCAAACAGAAATTCTCCAACTAAGGAAATGTTAACTATAGACCTTCTTATCCTCCAGGATTTAACAGTAATACTCAAATTAAGAGAGAAATATTAACTATAGACCTTCTTATCCTCAAGGATTTAATAGTAATACTCAAATTAAGGAGAAGAAGTTTTATGGAAGAGTTGATATTGAACATGGGTGAACAATTACAGAATCAAGGAAATCAATTACAGATTCAAGGAAATCAATTACAACATCAAGGACATTGAAAACCAATTGGGACATATCGCTACTGCGCTTAGTAACCGAACATTAGGAACTTTTTCTTAGAATCAAGGAAATCAATTACAAATTCAAGGAAATCAATTACAAAATCAAGGAGCTGCTATTAAGAATATTGAAACCAACTAGGGCATATCACTACTACGCTTAGTAACCAAGCATTAGGAACTTTTCCTAGTACTGTGGAACCAAATCCTAAAGACCAAGGAAAAGAACAAATTAAAGCGATACAATTACGAAGTGGAAAAGAATTGGAACAAGAGTGCAAAAAGAAATGGAAACTGAAAAAGAGAAAGTGGATACCAAAAAAGAAAAGGATCATGAGTACCCAGATTTAGGCAAAAAGAAACGAAAACTGAAAAAGAGAAAGTGGATACAGAAAAAGAAAAGGATCATGAATAGAAAAAAGAAATAGAAATTGAAAAAGAGAAAGTGGATACCGAAAAACAAAAGCATCATGAATACCCAGATTTAGAGTATCCATTTACACCAATGAAAATTACTGTGGAGAGACCTCCATAACCGTTTTCTCAAAGATTAAAGCAACACAAACAGAATAAACAATTTTCCAAACTTTTAGAAATTCTTAAGAAATTAACAGTAAACATTCCCTTCGTATAAGCTTTAGAGCAAATGCCCAATCATGTGAAATTTATGAAACATATTCTAAACAAGAAAAGGAAGTTCATAGATAATAAAATTGTTCCACTTAGCGAAGAGTGTAGTATAATTATTCAGAAAAAGCTTCCTGAAAAATTAAAAGATCCTGGCAATTTCACTCTACCTTGTGCTATCAGTGAAAAATTTTATGGAAGAGCTTTATGTGATTTGGGAGTCAGCATTAATCT
>JXCR01127775.1:0-32132 GCA_002079205.1 Phalaenopsis hybrid cultivar
AATTGTCGACACGGCCTAAATCCTTACACATAATTTATTAAACTATAAAATTAAAATTGCACCTAAAAGTTTTATAAATAACAATTTCTCATGGAAATATAATCATTTTCCAAATCTACTTAACTAAAACTCTGCGTAAGAATCAAGTATTTGTTCTTCTTCAGGTTTACACCTTTGACGTGTGCATTATTATTTTGTTGCTGAAAGCGACCTTAATCAAATGCTAATCCTTCCTTGCAATGATTTTCTTCTAAGAAGATATAAAGTTAGAGGCTTAAGTCATTAAGAATGCAAAATCAAGTCAACATAAGATAGATATCGAATCGCAATCTACTTCATTAAATTAACCAGCATTGGAAATCGCTATTAAATAAACATTTGCGTTGCATTGACATTCAATTCTATCATTTACAAATTTGTCCTCACCTTAGGTTGTGTAAGTTACTTAAACATATACCTTAGGCTAGCTAATCATGAAAAAAAAAATATTATATAAAAACTCTGGATGTAAAATTTGCGTATGTAATACAACTGTCATATGACAAGTGGGTCCCATCCCTCTAAAAACCATCCAATTAGTGTATTATAGTAGGACCCACCTGCTACGTAGATATGCGATTTTGGCTTCCTTGTAATATTTTCTTCTAACCATGATTTTTTATTTTGAACTTATAAAATATCTTTAAACATATACATTCCTAACAACTATCAGGAATTTATATATATATATATGAATTTAATAATAATTTAATTATATTATAATGATATAATACTACAATATTAATATAGTATCAAAATAACATGGCATATTCCGCACCTAATATCATCGGCGCGGGATCAAAAGCGCAAATTTTAAAAACATATTTAACGCGTCATAATAATTTCTCCGCAGAGGTGGGATTGAGAGAGAGAATCTCCCACGATCATAAACTCCCAAACAAAACGAAAGGCCGACTCCGAGGGTTGAGGGATGCGAAGGGGGTTGCAGCCATGGTCTATTCTGCAGCAGCTGGAATCGGCAGCAGCTAGCCTGAGGCGGAGTGTATCGGCCTCGGCATCAGCGGCACTGCGTTGGTCCCCTGAGATGGGAGTAAGCTGGCCGTTGACGGCGTTTCGGTGGCCAGAGATCGACTTCTCCGTTATCGAAAGCTTTATGTGGCCACTGGTGATGGCCGTCGAGACTGTCGCCCTCGCTTCAGTCATCTGCTTCTATCTCGCCTTCTGCGGCTGCAATTTATGAATCAGGACGTTTTCCTCTGCAAGTTCATTTGTTACCGGCTGATCTAATCTTGGAATCCTTTTTTTTTCTTGTGTTTTTAAATTTCTCTTCTGATTTCTGTATCTCGATTTTGTAATTGTTTGGTTTGATTTTAGCTTGCAAAAGTTAGGGTTTTTTGGAGTTTGGGCGGCTAAACGGATCTGGAATGTACGGACTGTGGGGGATGGATTGGTATCCTATTAATTGGAGAGTAACTTTCAAAATTTGCAGTCTTCTGATTTGTTTTAAAAAGCTAGAATTGATTATATTTTCTAAAAACCATTTTAGTTTTTAAAAATAATTCATTAATTTAAATGAAAATGTTAATATGTTGATTGAATAATGAAGCAAAATTGGAAATATAGTTTATGAATCTTATAGGGCATTCCTCATGAATTTTTACTAGCTCCTTTATTGTTTTTATTTGAATAATCCATTTTATCAAGGACAATATTAGAACTTTATTAACAATAGAAAACTAAGTATAGATTATATCATAAAGTTTAGTTTATATTCATTTAGAAACTTTTTAGTCGATCCACTAACAAATATACATGTATACCCATTTGATTATTGTTGATTTGTTTTTTTTTTTTTTGCTAGGTGACTGAGGTGATGGGTCCATGGATAAGCTCACCCATCCTCTAGACAAAATTGTTGACTTAATGAGTGAAGTTGCCAATCTTATTAGGGATGATGTGTAGCCCATGAATTTGAGTGAGCAACCTTTGAGATGTTGTGTTTTTATCCTATCAAATTGGAAGGTTGAGCATTTTCTAGTGATTCTCTTGGGACCATGGCAAATCTACTAGAATATTATGCTAATGTGTTGTGATCTTCAATAAATTCATCCTCTTAATCTACTTGGTCTCATCCACTGATCGTGTGCGAAATTATTTCTAACTTTCAGGGTGTTTGGATGGATGAATGTGTGTACGTATGTATGTATGTGTTGAATTTGAGATTGTCCTCTTATAAACACGCCTTGAGAGTTAGAGCTGAGGTAAGGAATGCAACAAATATTCAGGTGTTAGAACCCACAAATGTGAGTATCCCAAAGCACTAGAATCCAAACGTCTAAGAGTTCCCAAGTCCATGTATTTATGTCGAGACCTATTTATACTTATAATACAAGTGCATGTATGGAAATCACTATTTATGTAACCCTCTCAATAATTCTTATTCAAAATACTTGACACCGATAATGAGAGCCAGCCAATGCATTGGGATCGGCTGGTTATGCATCGTTCAGTGCATGCGTGTGTGGTCGGTCGAAATCGTTCGTCGGTCGACTAACTTAGGTAGCGAATGATTTTTCTCAGTCAGTGACCCAACCTACAATTACGCAGTAATTTAGATTCCGAAAGATGACAAAAAACTTGACCAAGTTTATATTTAGCTGCTAGTGTGCAAAATCGAAATGCTATAAAATTTAAAAAATAGTTTGCATACTGGGGGTACTACACAAGTATACATATCATTTCAAGTAATATAGGGTTTTCTTTCAAGACCCCAGTATCGATCCCACAGAGAAGCGAGGTAAGAAATCTCTTAGACTAATTCTAGTCTACTACTATCAGGCCTTAAATTGGAATGACGATTAAAGAGATTTTTGTAACAACTACTCCTAAATGAAAATATTAAATCTAAAGATGACTTTTGAATAAATTGTTTTAGAGAATTTTGAGATGTTAAAGGCTAACCTTCTTGTGCAATTACTTAGATAATGTGAAGGAATGAAATGCTTAGAATTTAATGTAATTAGTGATAAATAGGAGCATACATATTCTTTACCCCCTCCCGATGCTAGCAAAGAACATTGGCTAACTTGAGGCCGATTCCTTAACATTTCGATTCCGCATTAGAACTAACCTCTCACCTCTGGATTTCCCTAAGCCTATGCCACTATATTGACCAAATCCCAACGTCAGGGTACTAAATCTTAAGATAAATTGATAAGAATCTAGCATGTCACTCTAGAACTAATCAATTCTATGCCCATCGAAACCTATTTCTCTATTTATTTGCACCCTCCCTTATGTGATCGTCATGGCTCTGTCTAAAATGAAGTGTGGTATTCACTAGTTGGGTGAAATCATAACCCTCGCAGTTCATTATGTTTCTCAACAAATTTTAATTTAACAAGTGATCAGTTTGCAAAGTCAATTAAGAGTCGGTGAAAATACCATCACATTAATAAAATAAGAGAATTTCTAAACAAATAGAAATTCCTAAACATGCATCTATTTGATTGCAAAAGAAAATTAAAATGAAGATAATGACATCAGCAGTAAAAATAATTAATAGAAATAAGTAATAAGTTATGTGCCAACAAGGAACATATGTCTACCTACCCTCTTTCAAGCATATATGTACGTTTAGTTTTCTATTAGTTTTATGCAACTATTTGTCACCTAAAAGCATATAAAAGAAACAGATCATTAAATTCTATTTCCTTAAAAGTTACATTGCTGCCTAACAATTTTACTAGTTGCTACTTAAGTTATGTAAATGAAGCAAATGAAATATTACTAATTACATGAAAATAAAAATAATTCTATCATAAAAAAAAAATTTCCTACACATGCTACTACTTCATAATAAAAGAAAAAAGTAAAGAAAACTATGTACGAAGCATGACTAAAACACAACAGAAAATTTTGTTTAAATCAAAGAAAATCCATTATAAAGTGTTTACAATAATTGCAAGAAAATGATGAACACAATACTTAACATTTTCCCTCTGAAAGAAAGGTGAAATATCTCTCCACTAAAGTATCCTGCCAATTCATATGCCGCTCATACTTTCGTCTCATATCTCTTAAAATCCCTCAATAATCTCTCCAGAAAATGTAGAAATCTACATCTCCATAAACGCACGCCAAACTCCTCCTAAAACACTTTCTAATGACTTCTCTAGACTCCCCTAATTACTTTCCTTGAGAGGTGCCAAGCCCCTCTATTTAAAAAGGAGCAAAACACCTTTTTTTTCAAAAAGACACACCCTTTCATCTAAGAGACAAACCCTTTCACTCCAAGAGACACATCTCTTCATAAAAAATCTTTCCATGTGTTTAGATTCATTGAATTACTCCATGGGGTGTATAAGCTGTCCAAAAGCTTCCAGAAGCTTCCAGAACATCCTAAAATGTCTTAGAACCACCCAAAAGCCATCCAATAACAGTCGTGGGTGCTATAGCGCTAGTCTGGGTTGCTATAGCACCTGTGTTTGGCACTATGGAGCCATTCTGGGCGATATAGCGCCACCCTGCTCGCAGCTCCACCGTTTCACCTCGTTTCGCCCAGCTTCAGCTCTATTTTGCCCCATTTTAGCTCTGTTGCACTCTAGATTGGTATACCTATAATATAAACATGAAAAAAACTTTCTTTAAAGTGTAATTTCAGTAAAAAACATGGAATAAATATGAAGGCGAATAAGCATGAAAANACTTTCTTTAAAGTGTAATTTCAGTAAAAAACATGGAATAAATATGAAGGCGAATAAGCATGAAAATCATATTGAAATGCGCTAGATCATAATTTTCTTCTTTGCTCAATTTGGTTCCAAATTGCACCATTTTTGTTTCATTGTCACAAAATGTCCATTTTATGTACCTAAAGAAAAAAAATATGCAAATAGTTTCCTTTAAAGTGTAATATCATTAAAAATGTGTATAAAATGAGCATGGCATGTACACTAAGAATAGGTAATTTTTAGGTGGATCAATTCCCCAAACTTAAACGTTACTTGTTCTCAAGTANAATGCAAATAGTTTCCTTTAAAGTGTAATATCATTAAAAATGTGTATAAAATGAGCATGACATGTACACTAAGAATAGGTAATTTTTAGGTGGATCAATTCCCCAAACTTAAACGTTACTTGTTCTCAAGTAACACAATAACTTTAAAAATATGTTGATTTGTGTTACTGAGTTTCTTTAAGATGTTTTAAAATTTTGTTCTAGAAACTTTATAGTGCAACTTAGAAAAATTTACAGGAAAGTAGATGATAGGTAAGGTATGAGGATATTTAGTATTGAACTTATTAATCTTGATTTTCTATTTAATTCATAAATAATTGAAAATTTTCCAAATTTTGGATTTTTAGAAAAATATTAATTTTAGAATTTATGACATAAAAAAAAACTTAATGAAATTAAGCTTAGGATTGATCCAAAGTTTTCTTCCTTAGAAAGATTCAAGTAAAATCAATTTTTGATTAGGTCATATTCCTCAAGCTTCTCCTCCCTTTTTCATATTTTACTTTACTTTTCTCTTTCTTTTTGTTTTTCTTTTATTTTTCTTTTTCTTTTTTTAAAATAAAAAATTCAAATTTTCCTACTATAAAAAGTAAAATCATTTTTCTATTATTTTCTACTAAAGATCTTAATTTTAGCTTCATNTTTTCTTTTTGTTTTTCTTTTATTTTTGTTTTTCTTTTTTTAAAATAAAAAATTTAAATTTTCCTACTATAAAAAGTAAAATCATTTTTCTATTATTTTCTACTAAAGATCTTAATTTTAGCTTCATCCATTTTACTGAAGTCATTACTAAGTTTTCCTATTAGATTTCTATACTTAAAATTTTTGTATTCTTAAAATAACTCCACAAAACAAAAAATCAAAATAAAATTTATCTATAGTTTCTTTAAGGACAAATAAAGTTTAACTTTGAAGTTTATTTTTCTTGCTCCCCCTAAACTTAGGTTTTTAAATATTTTGCAATCAATTCCATAAAATGTAATAGAAAGAAAAATAAAAACTAATTTTATCGACAACTACAACATCCTATCAAGTTCATATACATGAATAATCAGGATAGAATGACTACAAAGGAAAATAAATCTAGCCTAAATTATGCTTGCAATAATATTAAACTAAGAGGAAGTATACTNCCGACAACTACAACATCCCATCAAGTTCATATACATGAATAATCAGGATAAAATGACTACAAAGGAAAATAAATCTAGCCTAAATTATGCTTGCAATAATATTAAACTAAGAGGAAGTATACTAATTTTGAAATTTATTTTTCTTCCTGCCCCCAAACTTGATGTTTATCATGTATAACGTTCTGTACAGAAAATATAAGCAGGATGAAAAACAATTTAGAAATTATATCTACCACAAATGTCTACCCAAAACATTTACAGGTATTCATCAGGACAGAACAATTTGCAATAGAAAGTAAATCTAAACTAAACATGTTAGAATAAAATTGGACTAAAGAAAGGTCTAACAAGCATGACATGTATTGGCATAAGAATATATAGATTTATGTGTTCTCCAAATCTCTATATTGCTGTAACACAAACACAACACACATGATAAATGGGGGTAATTATTCCTTTAACTCAACACGTCTTATTACCTTACTTTCAATTTCTAATGGAATCACTACACTAATAAATTGGATACTTATAAATGATTTTATATAGTCTAATCCCATGGATATGATTATCCTTGATATATTGGCTCTCGAGCTCCAACCTCAGACATCACCTTATCCTTTTAATTAAGGGTAGTATAAGATCATCTACATGTTGCTAATCAAATAGGTTCATGAATCCTATCAAATGAAAACAGGGTCAAAGAAAGGAAGTAATAAAATTGAGATGGAATTGTCACAATTCAAATTTAAGATGTCTCCTATAAAACTCAAGTCCGGTTGAGACCCGAGTCGTAGTAGACTCGTTAATATAACTACTACAAGAGAACATAAATGAGTCTAGCCATACTAAGAAGTTAATAAATCACTTGACACAAAGATCATATCAATCCACAAACAATCTAAACATCTACTAACTTCAGTCAAACTGATAAATCCACAATAAAACAAACACAATGCAACACTGAAAATCATGACTCTCAAACATACTAAATCAAAGCACACTGATAACTATGGGTTGCCTCCCATAAAACACTTATTTTAACATCGTCAGCCCAACAAATGATTCCTTTTGGATCAAAACTTCATTTAAGTAATCCTTGATCAATAGTCCAATCTTTTCCGCATCCAAGGATTCTTACTATATTCTCGAATTTTAGTTTTTCAGTCAGCTTTTTCTTTTCAGATTGATTTATATTATAATTCCTCATGATACTTTCTAGATCCAATATTCTCCAAATGATTTTCTTAATTTTCATATTAATATCCTTATTGAATTTATAAGAAATGGATCTCTATATGATGTTCAAGATCTCCCAAATTTTGGATGAGATTCTCTCTTGGTTTTTCAGATTTTTTGATCAAATTCTACCACGTTGTGATTTTGCTTCAAGTTGTCTTCCAATTCTTCTCCTTGAGGCTGAGGAAATGATGGAGGTGGTCTTTCCTTATTTATCTTAGTTGATGAAATAGTTTTTTCTAATTCCTTACAAATTTCTTTCATTGATCTTTCAATCTTCTTTTTATTTTTCTTAACTCAACATTTATTCGAACCATATTTTCCAATTCTCTTCCACTACATAGTTGGATAGCTATATCTAGTTCACCATTCTTCTCCTTAAGGATTGTCTAATGGTCACAACCTCTTCTAACAGTAATTGCTTCTCCTCATCTTGTGGCTTGGAGTTAAATCTATAAGGAAAGGAAAGTCCATCATTAAAGTCATCCTGATTATTCCAATCACATATCTGATTAAATTGATTATATTCCCAAAATTTGTTTTATTCTCCAAAATTGTTATTCATGTTAAATTTCAAATAATTTTCCCAACCTGGGTAATAATAATCAAAATAAGGATTGTATATCTAATGACTAGTTTCAAAAGAGTTAGTCCAAATGAATTTTCCTCAATATTTAGGGACCCTTGAGAATAGCTTTCTACATATTGATTTAACTTCCTTACAATATCTGCAACCTGAGAAGTTAAAATAGTCAGCATATCTTCATGAAAATTCACTACCCTATTGGGGTTTACTCTATCGAAGCTACTAGCATTATAATCCAGAATTGATATTCATAATTTTATTCATCCACCATTTTTACATTAAATTCATGAAGTATTTTCTGATTCATAATCCTCCTAAAAGTTCTCTCTCGATCTGAATCATATAATTCTAGGTTTGTAGCTCCTGGACTACGCATATAAATCTAAAGTCTTAACTAATAGAACATATATCAAAATAAATTTTGGTATTTTATATTTTTCTTTAAAAAAATACACAATAATTAAACACACTATATAATAATACTATAATCCCCAAATATAACTCTTATAGCTTTAACTAAATTTTTCCTAAAAGTTCTTACCAAAGTTTTCCCATCAATAATGTCAAAACTTGACCCGACTCATAATTACGTAGTAAGTTAACTTCCAAAAGATAGAAAAAAACTTGACCCAATTTATATTTAGCGACTAGTGTGGAAAATTGAATTGCTATAAAATTTAGAAAATAATTTACACAATGTGGTACTATGCAAGTATACATATCATTTCAAGTAACATAAGATTTTCTTTTAAGACTCCAGTATTGATCCCATAGAGAAGCGATGTCAGAAGTCCTTTAGACTAATTCTAGTCAATTACTATAAGGCCTTAGTTTGGAATGTCGATTAATGTGGTTTTTGTAACAACTACTCCTAATTGAAAATATTAAATTTAAATATAATTTATCTGGATAAATTGCTTTGTAGAATTTTGAGATGTTAAAGACTACCCTTCTTGTGATTTAACCTAGATAATGTGAAGTAATGAAATGCTTTAAATTTAATTTAGTTAGTGAGAATAGGAGCATACTCATTCTTTAGCCCATCTCAGTGCTAGAAAAGAACAGTGGCTAACTTAAGGCTGATTCCTTAACATCTCAATTCCACATCAGAACTATCTAGCCTCTCACCTCTAGATGCCTCTAAGCCTATGCCACTATATTGACTGAATCTCAACGTCAGGGTACTAAACCTTAAGTGAAATTGATGAGAATCTAGCCTGTCACTCTAGAACTAACCAATTCTATGTCCCTTAAGTTATCTTTATGGCTTTGCTTAGAATGAAGTGTGGTATTCACTAGTTGGGAGAAATCATACCCCTTCTATGTCATTATTTATTTCAATAGATTTTAACCTCACAAGTGATCAATTTACAAAATCAATTAATAGTTGGTGAAAATACCATCACATTAATAAAATAAGAGAATTTCTAAGAAAATTTAAATTGGTAAACATGCATCTATTTCATTGCATAAGAAAAGTAAAATGGAGATAGTTGCATCAACAGTAAAAAGAATTGATAGAATTAAGTAATAAGTTTTGTGCTAACAAAGAACATATGTCTACCTACCCTCTTTCGAGCATATAGATACATTTAGTTTTCTATTAGTTTTATGCTACTATCTGTCACCTAGAAGCATTTAATAGAAATTTATCATTAAATTATATTTCCTTAAAAGTTGTACTGCTGCTTAATTATTTTACTAGCCAACCATTCAATGTGAGTGCACTCAAGTTGCAAGATCACTGCTCTCCCGAGTCTTAGTTTCACATGCAACAAATTTTAACATAACTTATTGCCACTTAAGTTATGTAAATGAAGCGAAGGATATATTACTAATCACATGCAAATAAAAATAATTCTGTCATAAAAAAAATTCATACACATGCCACTACTTCATATTAAAAGAAATGAGTAAAGAAAACTACTTATGAAACATAGATAAAATAGAATAGAAAACTTCACTTAAATCAAAGAAAATCCACTAGGAAGTGTTTACAACAATTACAAGAAAATGAAGAACACAATACTTAGATTTTTCCCTCTGAAGGAAAGAAGAAAAATCTTTCCAACAACGTCTCCTACTGATCCATCCGCCGCTCTTAATTCCTTGCTCATATCTCTCAAAATCCCTCACCAATCTCTTCAGAAAATGAAGAAACCTACATCTCCATAAATTCACACCAAACTTCTCCTAAAACACTTCCTAATGACATCTTTAGACTCCTATAATTACTTTCCATGAGAGGTGTCAAGCCCTTCTTTTTAAAGAAGAGACAAACACCTTCTTTTTTTCTAAAAGACACACCCCTTCATCCAAGAGACACACCCTTTCACTCCAAGAGACACATATCTTCATTAAAAATCTTTTTCAAGTGTCTAGATTCATTGAATCACTCTATGGGGCATGCAGGTTGTCCATAAGCTTCTAGAACATCCCGGAATGCCCCAAAATCGTCCAAAAGCCATCCAATAACCATTCTGGGCACTATAGCACCTATATCTAGTGCAATATATAATGTCTGCATCTGGTTCTATGGCACCATCCCCCGACGCTATAGAACCACCCTACTCGCAGCTCCACTGTTCACCCTGTTTTGCTCTGCTTCAGCTCTGTTGNACTATAGCACCTATATCTAGTGCAATATATAATGTCTGCATCTGGTTCTATGGCACCATCCCCGACGCTATAGAACCACCCTACTCGCAGCTCCACTGTTCACCCTGTTTTGCTCTGCTTCAGCTCTGTTGGCCTCGTTTTAGCTCCGCTGCGCTCCAGATTGGCACACCTACACGATAAACATGAAAAAAAAAACTTTCTTTAAAGTATAATTTCATTAAAAAATATTGAATAAATACGAAAGAGATTAAGCATGGAAAGTCATATCGAAATGCGCCAGATCTAAATTTCTTCTTTGCTAAATTTGGCTACAAATTGCTCTATTTTTGCTTCATTTTCACCAAAAGTCCATTTCTTGTACTTAAAGACAAAAATATGTAAAATACATCCCTTTAAAGTGTAATATCATTAAAAATTTGCATAAAATGAACATGAAATGTACACTAAAAATAGGTAATTTTTAGGTGGACTAGTTAGTTGGTCACGTTGGCCGGCCGCACCATCGAATCAATCGACAGTTTTGCTGGTGGATTCAATATTTTATTGTTTGGGACCACACTTGTATGCCCCAATTCACGACTACTTGATCTCNCAGTTGGTCACGTTGGCCGGCCGCACCATCGAATCAATCGACAGTTTGCTGGTGGATTCAATATTTTATTGTTTGGGACCACACTTGTATGCCCCAATTCACGACTACTTGATCTCNCTATGTCCCTTAAGTTATCTTTATGGCTTTGCTTAGAATGAAGTGTGGTATTCACTAGTTGGGAGAAATCATACCCCTTCTATGTCATTATTTATTTCAATAGATTTTAACCTCACAAGTGATCAATTTACAAAATCAATTAATAGTTGGTGAAAATACCATCACATTAATAAAATAAGAGAATTTCTAAGAAAATTTAAATTGGTAAACATGCATCTATTTCATTGCATAAGAAAAGTAAAATGGAGATAGTTGCATCAACAGTAAAAAGAATTGATAGAATTAAGTAATAAGTTTTGTGCTAACAAAGAACATATGTCTACCTACCCTCTTTCGAGCATATAGATACATTTAGTTTTCTATTAGTTTTATGCTACTATCTGTCACCTAGAAGCATTTAATAGAAATTTATCATTAAATTATATTTCCTTAAAAGTTGTACTGCTGCTTAATTATTTTACTAGCCAACCATTCAATGTGAGTGCACTCAAGTTGCAAGATCACTGCTCTCCCGAGTCTTAGTTTCACATGCAACAAATTTTAACATAACTTATTGCCACTTAAGTTATGTAAATGAAGCGAAGGATATATTACTAATCACATGCAAATAAAAATAATTCTGTCATAAAAAAAATTCATACACATGCCACTACTTCATATTAAAAGAAATGAGTAAAGAAAACTACTTATGAAACATAGATAAAATAGAATAGAAAACTTCACTTAAATCAAAGAAAATCCACTAGGAAGTGTTTACAACAATTACAAGAAAATGAAGAACACAATACTTAGATTTTTCCCTCTGAAGGAAAGAAGAAAAATCTTTCCAACAACGTCTCCTACTGATCCATCCGCCGCTCTTAATTCCTTGCTCATATCTCTCAAAATCCCTCACCAATCTCTTCAGAAAATGAAGAAACCTACATCTCCATAAATTCACACCAAACTTCTCCTAAAACACTTCCTAATGACATCTTTAGACTCCTATAATTACTTTCCATGAGAGGTGTCAAGCCCTTCTTTTTAAAGAAGAGACAAACACCTTCTTTTTTTCTAAAAGACACACCCCTTCATCCAAGAGACACACCCTTTCACTCCAAGAGACACATATCTTCATTAAAAATCTTTTTCAAGTGTCTAGATTCATTGAATCACTCTATGGGGCATGCAGGTTGTCCATAAGCTTCTAGAACATCCCGGAATGCCCCAAAATCGTCCAAAAGCCATCCAATAACCATTCTGGGCACTATAGCACCTATATCTAGTGCAATATATAATGTCTGCATCTGGTTCTATGGCACCATCCCCGACGCTATAGAACCACCCTACTCGCAGCTCCACTGTTCACCCTGTTTTGCTCTGCTTCAGCTCTGTTGGCCTCGTTTTAGCTCCGCTGCGCTCCAGATTGGCACACCTACACGATAAACATGAAAAAAAAAACTTTCTTTAAAGTATAATTTCATTAAAAAATATTGAATAAATACGAAAGAGATTAAGCATGGAAAGTCATATCGAAATGCGCCAGATCTAAATTTCTTCTTTGCTAAATTTGGCTACAAATTGCTCTATTTTTGCTTCATTTTCACCAAAAGTCCATTTCTTGTACTTAAAGACAAAAATATGTAAAATACATCCCTTTAAAGTGTAATATCATTAAAAATTTGCATAAAATGAACATGAAATGTACACTAAAAATAGGTAATTTTTAGGTGGACTAGTCAGTTGGTCACGTTGGCCGGCCGCACCATCGAATCAATCGACAGTTTGCTGGTGGATTCAATATTTTATTGTTTGGGACCACACTTGTATGCCCCAATTCACGACTACTTGATCTCTTTGAGATTTGTATAAGCATTTATGTAATATACCTATTAGTTCCGTAATTTTCCTGCACCTTGATTGCAATTGCTAAAATAAGGACAAGAAAATTAATAAGCAATAAACAACAGAATAATCAAGAAAAAAATTTGATAAAAGATCCTCCCATATTTTTTGTGTCCAGTAAACCCTATAATTAAGGGTGCAGTGTTAGCATATTTTCATTTTTTTTAATGTTGTCTTAACTCCTTTCGATTAACATCATGGTTAAGGGCTCACACAAAAAGGAAATGGATATTAATCTCCTGCATTTGGAAATTTTTGGTCTTTCTGTGCTTTTTGTAACTGAAAAGAAGAAGAAGCAAGTGACACATGAACCTAAGTTGGTCGATTAGGTCGGTTCTTCTGACAATTATGATGCTCGGTCGTCAAAAAAGACATTGACAACAGGCCATGGCCTGATGCTTGATTCAATTTTGGTTGTAGCTTACGGAGAAAGTGGACTGTCCTTCCCCCTTGCTGAGGGTGGCCAAGTGGGGTCAAAGGAAAAGTCACGTGATGATCATCCCCTTCCTTCTATACCAAGTCATAATGGATAGTTTATGCTTCTAGGAGTGGAAGAGTTGATGACTAACTCTAATATAAATAAGATTTTGGGTGTGAATAAGTATTTCTTTTGAATTTTTTTTAATAATCTTTTAGTGTCATCCTTGATATAGATGGGCCAATTTTTCTGGAGACTCATGCTGTTAGCAAGCTTGTTGGCATCAATTTTTGATGTCGCAAATGTGGGATGTTCGCTCGAGCGCTATGGAACCTTGCTTGGTGCATATGTTGTTTCTCGTACCATGAGAAATCCATTTCAAACCTTTCAGCATGTGTTGAGGGGCACGTAGCTAGGGTCATTTGTCTTAGCTTTGGCTTTCTCTTAGGCAAAGCTCAGTTAGTATTTTGCATGTTAGACAACTTTGATCGAGGCGATGAATATTATGTGACACGTCACACGTGAAATTATCCTGAATTGGCTTGTCCACCAGAAAATCTGTCTAGATCACCTCGAATGACAAAACAGACATCATGAGTGTGTCTAAAATGTCGATTTTATCTATGGAGGACATCTATTTTGCTACGGCTCCATAGACAGGCTAAAAATACGTGAACTATCATTTTGGCTCGATCTTTAAAAAAAGTTAATTAAATAACCCCAGATGATGAAACGAACCATACAAGTGTGTCTGGAATGTTGATTTTACTTAGAGAGAACATTAATTTAAAAATGTTGGCCTGTCCAAGCTAAAAATGTGTCGTATGATGGTTAATTAAATGATTGTCATTGATATTATTATTTTTAAAATAATAATATTATTATCCCCTTTATCTAAACATTGCATCCGTCATCTCCCCATTAGATCACACATGACCTCTCCTCCTAGCATTATTTTTGCGAAGCCCTAGCCCGAGCTCCCCCTTGCCTCGCCACCACCTCCCTCCTCATCTGTCTCCCTCCTCCTTGCCAACGAAGCTGACACCATTGGTGACCTACGTGTCTCCTCTAGTTGCCGGCAACCTGCCTTTGTCGAAGCCATCACTGTCATCTTCTTCTTTGCACCCAAGCCATGCCAGCTGCCACTCCTCACCGGTGATCCCTTAACATCCGAGCTCCTCCGCCAACCGCATGTTAAACCCCCCAGTGCAGCCTCCTTCGACCTTTCCTCCTTTTCTTAGTCAGTCGCATGCCGAGCTCTCTTCCTCTGCCGGCCCACTACGGTGACATGTTTCTCAGCCGTCGGAGTTCCCTCCACCCCTTTTAGTCTCTTCTTCCTTTCAACCAACCACACTCTAGCCTTTGCTCCTCTCCGACATCATCTAGCTGGCCTACTTCCTTGCTGGATCTAAGTTTGCGACAAACTAACCCCACTCCCACGCATAACCTCAAATTTTACACTCTCCTCCTTATGTTTTCCACTCCAGTTGTGTGCCACCGGCATACAAGCTCCACCACTTCATTGCTTTGCATCTGTGATGGTTGGAAACTTCTCTGGAGCATTTCATATTCAATGGACAGTGACGGTACCACTGCTTGAAGAGGCATCACCATCTTCTACCTCAAGGGAAAAGCTTTCTCCTCCCCGACAAAAAAAATTATTAGTGGTCATTTCTTAGATATCGCAATAACTTGAGATACTAAGATGGTAAAAACAACATTATCAGGGCTATTGAAAATTATCAGTGGTCATTTCTTCAATTAAGGCATGAGCTTCATTAAATAATTTTGACATTAAAAATCCTTTAGATGCAGTGTCAATTATAGATCTAAAGAATTTTATTAACCCATTTTAAAATATTTGAATAATTAACCAGTCATGTAAAGCATGATGCGAGCACTTTCTAAGGAGTTCCTTAAATCATTCCCAAGCCTCATAAACTTACTCCCCTCATATTGAATAAAAGAAGTAATATCATTTCTAAGATTAACAGTTTTTGAAGGAGGAAAGCTTTTAGCCAGGAACATTTGTGACATATCTCCCTAAGTTCTAATAGATCCACATGCTAATGTGTTTAACCACATCTTAGCTTGATCCCTTAAGTAAAAAAGGAAAAATTCTAAGTTTAATCGCGTCATTTGATGCACCATCATATTTTAATGTAACACAAACTTTTAGAAAACTTGCAAGATATAAATTTGGATCCTCAGTTGGTTTTCCCCTAAATTGATTATTTTGCACCATTTGTATTATTGAAGGTTTAAGTTCAAATGAGTTAGTCGCTACAGTAGAGACTTGAATACTTAAATGAATTTCATCTGCCATAGGGTTTGCATAATCCCTTAAAGGTCTTTGTAAATTTAGATGCTCATTTTTAGTAGTTAAAGTTTCAATATTATTTTGTGAGGAGTTTGCCATTTATTGAGAATTGTGAAGTTGTTTTTTCTTTTGAATTCTTCTTATAGTTCGGTCTAATTCAGAATTGTAGGGTACTAAACCGTCAGATCCCGAACTTCACATACAAAAAGTAAAATTCAGAAAGTAAAATACTAAAGCAATCTAAATAAAATAAATTTATATATATATATATATATATTCTCTTTATTTTGAATTTTGTTAATTTTTTTCTTAAATTTGAAATAAGTTAAAACTAATTAATTTTTTATAATCCTACAGTTCAAATTAAGTTTCAAAGAAACTTCTGAAAGATATTTCCTTTTTAAAGTTTTATTTTTTTTGTGTCCCCGACAACAACACCAAAACTTGACCTAAACTGCAATTACGTAGATATTTATATTCCTTAATATGCCAAAAACTTAACTCAAATTATGTTTAGCAGCTAGTGAGAAAAAATGTAATATGATAAAATTTAAGGAAATAGTTTTCTCACTAGGGGTATTATGCAAGTATACGTATCATTTTAAGTAATATAGGATTTTCTATAAAGTATCAATCCCACAGGTAACTGTAAATGAAAAAAAGAAATTCAGGAATTTTAACTTTAAGAGAACTTTACTTAGGACTGCAGCAAATATCTAAAGAATTAATGATGAAATTAAGTTTCCTAATTTCTAAAAATGCAAGTAAAAATAAATGTAGTGCTTTAGAAAATATATAAAAGGAGACTTTTTCTTGCAAATAATTCATATTCAGTGTAAGATTTCAAATGTTTAGAAGTTTAAATGTGGTATTGTGACAAATAGAAACATACCTATTCTTTAGTTCTTTCGATGCGTAAAGAACATTGAATAATCTAAAGTTGGTGTCGGCATGTATAGTAGTGTTGGGTAGGTTTTAGTCTCTCACTCCTAGATTACCCTTCTATGCCTTCTTTATAGGACCTACCAGTGACACTTATTTTCAATCTCTAGACTAAATTGATAAAATAATCTAGCCTGTCACTATACAAACATCAATTCTATACTCATCAAATTTTTTCTCCCTATATATTTGCACCCCCTCGAATGATTTCCACTGCTCTTTACAAAGTGAAATTTGATATTTACAAGTTAAGAAATCTTAGCCCTCTTAGGTCTATAAGTTTCCTCAATAAATTTTAACAAAATAAGTGGCAAATTTGTAAAGTAAATGAAGGGTCAGTAAAAATATCATCACAATTTTTATGAATAAAAGAAGTTATACACAAAATCAAAATCACTTACTTAATTACTTCATATTGCAAAGAGAAAGAGAGAAAAATACTCAAAACACATAGGGACAACAAAACAAAATATATTTATAAAACTAAAATTTAAAGTACAAGAGTTAAAGATAAAGATACACATACTTATCTGGAATGATTCCTCAAGCATTACTTTGAAGTTCTTTGACTTCTCTAACTCCAAAAAACACTTACATGACTCATAAACTTTAGAAATCACAAAGACTCACAAAGAAAANACACTGCTCTTTCCAAAGTGAAATTTGATATTTACAAGTTAAGAAATCTTAGCCCTCTCAGGTCTATAAGTTTCCTCAATAAATTTTAACAAAATAAGTGGCAAATTTGTAAAGTAAATGAAGGGTCAGTANTATCTAAAGAATTTTATTAACCCATTTTAAAATGTTTGAATAATTAACCAGTCATGTAAAACATGATGCGAGCACTTTCTAAGGAGTTCCTTAAATCATTCCCAAGCCTCATAAACTTACTCCCCTCATATTGNGATCTAAAGAATTTTATTAACCCATTTTAAAATATTTGAATAATTAACCAGTCATGTAAAGCATGATGCGAGCACTTTCTAAGGAGTTCCTTAAATCATTCCCAAGCCTCATAAACTTACTCCCCTCATATTGAATAAAAGAAGTAATATCATTTCTAAGATTAACAGTTTTTGAAGGAGGAAAGCTTTTAGCCAGGAACATTTGTGACATATCTCCCTAAGTTCTAATAGATCCACATGCTAATGTGTTTAACCACATCTTAGCTTGATCCCTTAAGTAAAAAAGGAAAAATTCTAAGTTTAATCGCGTCATTTGATGCACCATCATATTTTAATGTAACACAANTTTAAGTAAAAAAGGAAAAATTCTAAGTTTAATCGCGTCATTTGATGCACCATCATATTTTAATGTAACACAAACTTTTAGAAAACTTGCAAGATATAAATTTGGATCCTCAGTTGGTTTTCCCCTAAATTGATTATTTTGCACCATTTGTATTATTGAAGGTTTAAGTTCAAATGAGTTAGTCGCTACAGTAGAGACTTGAATACTTAAATGAATTTCATCTGCCATAGGGTTTGCATAATCCCTTAAAGGTCTTTGTAAATTTAGATGCTCATTTTTAGTAGTTAAAGTTTCAATATTATTTTGTGAGGAGTTTGCCATTTATTGAGAATTGTGAAGTTGTTTTTTCTTTTGAATTCTTCTTATAGTTCGGTCTAATTCAGAATTGTAGGGTACTAAACCGTTAGATCCCGAACTTCACATACAAAAAGTAAAATTCAGAAAGTAAAATACTAAAGCAATCTAAATAAAATAAATTTATATATATATATATATATATTCTCTTTATTTTGAATTTTGTTAATTTTTTTTCTTAAATTTGAAATAAGTTAAAACTAATTAATTTTTTATAATCCTACAGTTCAAATTAAGTTTCAAAGAAACTTCTGAAAGATATTTCCTTTTTAAAGTTTTATTTTTTTTGTGTCCCCGACAACAACACCAAAACTTGACCTAAACTGCAATTACGTAGATATTTATATTCCTTAATATGCCAAAAACTTAACTCAAATTATGTTTAGCAGCTAGTGAGAAAAAATGTAATATGATAAAATTTAAGGAAATAGTTTTCTCACTAGGGGTATTATGCAAGTATACGTATCATTTTAAGTAATATAGGATTTTCTATAAAGTATCAATCCCACAGGTAACTGTAAATGAAAAAAAGAAATTCAGGAATTTTAACTTTAAGAGAACTTTACTTAGGACTGCAGCAAATATCTAAAGAATTAATGATGAAATTAAGTTTCCTAATTTCTAAAAATGCAAGTAAAAATAAATGTAGTGCTTTAGAAAATATATAAAAGGAGACTTTTTCTTGCAAATAATTCATATTCAGTGTAAGATTTCAAATGTTTAGAAGTTTAAATGTGGTATTGTGACAAATAGAAACATACCTATTCTTTAGTTCTTTCGATGCGTAAAGAACATTGAATAATCTAAAGTTGGTGTCGGCATGTATAGTAGTGTTGGGTAGGTTTTAGTCTCTCACTCCTAGATTACCCTTCTATGCCTTCTTTATAGGACCTACCAGTGACACTTATTTTCAATCTCTAGACTAAATTGATAAAATAATCTAGCCTGTCACTATACAAACATCAATTCTATACTCATCAAATTTTTTCTCCCTATATATTTGCACCCCCTCGAATGATTTACACTGCTCTTTCCAAAGTGAAATTTGATATTTACAAGTTAAGAAATCTTAGCCCTCTCAGGTCTATAAGTTTCCTCAATAAATTTTAACAAAATAAGTGGCAAATTTGTAAAGTAAATGAAGGGTCAGTAAAAATATCATCACAATTTTTATGAATAAAAGAAGTTATACACAAAATCAAAATCACTTACTTAATTACTTCATATTGCAAAGAGAAAGAGAGAAAAATACTCAAAACACATAGGGACAACAAAACAAAATATATTTATAAAACTAAAATTTAAAGTACAAGAGTTAAAGATAAAGATACACATACTTATCTGGAATGATTCCTCAAGCATTACTTTGAAGTTCTCTGACTTCTCTAACTCCAAAAAACACTTACATGACTCATAAACTTCAGAAATCACAGAGACTCACAAAGAAAACTACCCACACTCTTAACACACTAACACACTATATGAATCTATATATCTAACCCCCTAGCCTCTTAAAATTAATCTCTTTTTTTAGAGCTTCAAAAATGACTAAGAGTTGCTTCAAGCATCTCTTCAAAATTCAACATCATTCAACGAATCTTCTAGAAAATAATTGTGGTGCCTAGGCACCAAACTGTCGTGCCTAAGTGCCAGCTAAGTTCTGTAACTGACACCTAGAATCCAGATCCTGGTGCTAGGCTCCAGTTCTACTGGTTTGGCAATTTTCTTTAGTTTAGCCTATTTTGCTCCATTTTAGTTTATTTTTGCTCCTTTTTACTCTTAAAATCTTTTTCTTGCGCCTGAAACCAAAAAAATAAAAATATATTTCATTAAAGCATAATATTCTAAAAAATTGAGCATAAAATGTGCATAAAAATAAGTAATATTAAAATGGATCATCTCCTCACAGGATTGTAGGCGGTATCCTTATGATGTTGATAGCATTATCAAAGATAGGCTTATATGAAACATCTTCTACAAAAGATTTCCCATTCCTTTTTATGATGTTGATAGAATTATCAAAGATAGGCTTATCCGAAACATCTTCTACAAAAGATTTCCCATTCCTTTTTCTTTGTGCTCATGGGACCGCAAACTATATGAGCTTTTTGGCAATAATCAGTTCATCGCCTAGGCTTTAGAGGTGCCTGTACTTCTCTATATCATGAATATTGTCTCTGTGATATTTAAGAAATTTATTCGTGCTCTAAAGAAAGATTCTGATTCTCATTGGCGGAGCCATTTAAAGCATTTTGAAGAAATAAATTTAGTCTTTAATTGAGAAAAATGTCAATTTATGGTAGTAGGAGGAATAGTTTTGGGACATCAAATTTCAGAAAATGGTATGAAAGTAAACCCTACAAAAATTTAAGTGATTGATAATTTACCTCACCCAACAAGTGTGAAGGAAATTAAGAGTTTTTTAGGACATGTTGGATTCTACAGGCAATATATTAAAGACTTTTCAAAAATTGCTAAGCCTTTATGCCATTTACTTGAAAAAGATGTAATTTTTAATTTTGATAAAGAGTGCCTAAAAGCTTTTTAATTATTAAAAGAAAAATTAGTCACTACACTAGTTATTATTTCACCAAATTGAGAAAAAAATTTTGAATTGATATGCGATGCTAGTGATTATGATATTGGAGCTGTTTTAGGATAAAACATGATAAGATTTTCAAGGTTATCTACTATGCTAGTAGAACCCTTAATGAAGCTCAAATTAATTATACCACAACTGAAAAAGAGTTATTAGCAGTAGTATATGCTTTTGATAAATTTAGATCATAATTAATTGGAACTAAATATACAGATCATTCTGCTATTAAGTATTTAATGAAAAAGAAGGATCTAAAACCAAGATTGATAAGATGGGTTCTTGTTTTGCAAGAATTTGACTTTAAAATAATAGATAGAAAGGGAGATGAGAATCAAATTGCTGATCATTTGTCTAGAATTGAATTAGAGAAACCACTTAATTTTGAAAAAGATTAATGAAATTTTCCAGATAAATAATTGTTCAATGTTAATGTGTGGAGTGTTCCATGGTATGTCGACATTGTGAATTTCATTGTTAGTGATATTATACCCTATAGAATGACATACCAATAGAAGAGAAAATTTTTATCTGAAACTAAGACTTATTTTTAGGATGACCCATTTTTATATAAACAAGGAAATGATCTAATTATTTGAAGATGTGTGCCTTTAGAAGAAACTTATGAAATTATCCAAAAATGTCATCATTCTGATTTTGGGGGACATTTTGGTGTTGATAAAATAACATACAAAATTTTATAATCTTGATTTTTTTGACCTACAATCTTTAGAAATGTTAACGCTTATATCAAAACTTGTGATCAATGTCAACGGGTAGGCAATATTTCTAATAGGAATGAGATGCCCCTCAATTATGTGTTAGAAGTTGAGAAATTTGAAGTTTGGGGATTAGATTTTATGAGACCATTTATACCATTTTTTGGAAATTTATTTATATTGTTAGCAGTAGAATACATATCCAAATGGATAAAAGTTGTTATTTTACCTGGATGTGATGCTCAAAGTGTTGCAAAGTTTTTAGGAAGGAATATATTTTGTAGATTTGGGATGCCAAGAGTAATCATAAATAACGGGGGAAGTCATTTAAAAAATGCAATAATGGAGAAGTTATTAAGGAAATATCATATAAACCATAAAATTGCTCTTGCTTATCATCCCCAGACAAGTGGTTTGGCTGAATTATTCAATCATAGAATTAAAAAAATATTGAAAAAATCTGTGAATCCAACCAAAATGGATTGGTTTGTCAAACTTGGCTATGCTTTATGGGATTATAGGACTGCATACAGAACTCCTATCGGAATGTCCCTATACAGGCTAATATTTGGAAAAGCTTGTCACTTACCAGTTGAACTTAAGCATAAAGCATATTGTGAAATTTGAGAGTTTAATTTTAATTTAAAAGATGCTAGTGATAAAAGGCTATTGCAATTGAATGAGCTTAAGAGATAAGGAATGAATCTTATGAAAGTGCTAGGATTTACAAAGAAAAGATGAAGATGTGGCATGATCGGAGGATTCTTACTAAAAACATTCAGTCGGGGCAGTAAATTTTGCTTTACAATGAAAGGTTAAGATTATTTCCAAGCAAACTTAAGTCCAAGTGGATGGGCCCATTTGTTGTGATAAAGTTTATCCCTATGGAGCTGTGGATATCAAAGATCCTAAAACTGACAAAATATTTAAGGTGAATGGTCGCAGGCTAAAATCCTACTTTTTAGGAGACCAACATAAAATTAAATGATTTTATGATGTTGGGTCAACCAGAATAAACACAGGTTACATCATGTTGATGACATAAAACCAAGTGTTCTGTGGGAGACAACCTTTAGTTATCTGTATGTTTGTTTTTATTGTTGTATTGTTGTGTGTGATTTATAAAATTTTGGTAGTATTTTTTATTATATATTAAGTTAGTGATTATTCTAAGGCCTTTAAAAATGACTTAGACATATTAGAACAAGTAATTGGACGCTAAGTTGAACTGTGCTAAATTGAGCACTGGGCAGTTAAAAAAACATGTGAAAATTTTGCTTTTGAGAAGTTTTAACTGAGATTTGGTTGGCTTAATTTTAGGAGAGAGTTCTAAGACGTGCCTGGGTGTTATAGGAAGAGTTTGGAGCCTATAAATAGAACGGTTTGAGTATAAATCTCACCACACCTCCATTTAACCCTAAATCTTGAGTGACATAGAGAGATTTTAGAAAAATGTCATCTTGAGAGAGTGATTTGAAGAAGAAGGAGGCAATGTGAAAGAATTTTATTAGTCAGAGTGCGCCAGAGTTATATAACAGTTTCCTAGCCATTAGTATGAAAGGGATAACAGAGAAAACCATTAAAATTGAGACTGACGTGGCTTCAATTAAAGCAAAAGTGATGGAAGTTAAAGCACATCTAGATCATATGGAATGGAAACTTAAGATGTCGTTTAGCTATACCAGTTTTATCGAAGAAGCAGACACAACTAAGTATCTGAAGAACAATTGGATTGAAGAAGATCCAGCTAGAGTTATTAATCACCATTCGTTCTTTCTGATATACATTCCAAATGTTGAAGGAGAGACTAATGAGAGGTCAGGATTCGTTCCACCAACTGGANAGTTTAGCTATACCAGTTTTATCGAAGAAGCAGACACGACTAAGTATCTGAAGAACAATTGGATTGAAGAAGATCCAGCTAGAGTTATTAATCACCATTCATTCTTTCTGATATACATTCCAAATGTTGAAGGAGAGACTAATGAGAGGTCAGGATTCGTTCCACCAACTGGAGAATGAAATTAAGTTCGTATTTGTGTGTTTAGTCTTTGTTTAATGCTAAGTGTGTTTAGTATGTTATTTTGTGATAATTTTCTTATATTTTTATTAAGAATTTTCTCATCCAAGGCTATTTGGATTGAGAACCTATGTAATTGAAAACTTTTGTAATCCTTCGTGAATTCATATAATTTTTTTGTNATGTGATAATTTTCTTATATTTTTATTAAGAATTTTCTCATCCAGGGCTATTTGGATTGAGAACCTATGTAATTGAAAACTTTTGTAATCCTTCGTGAATTCATATAATTTTTTTGTTTGTTTGAAATTTCATGTTATTATGTGTTGAATCAAAATAGCTAAGATTGGTGAATCTTGAGTAAGAGGAGAGTTAAAAGGGAAGGAAATAGTATATAAAGTGTTATGAGACCATGTAGGATTGGTTGGCTTAGGCTAAAAGTGCATTTCACTTAAATCGAAAAAAACAAAATTTGTGCCTATGTGCTAAGACCTGCACTTAAGCGTTGTCTAAACTGAGATACAAGCGCCTAAGCGCCAAACCATTAGCGCTTAAGCGCCGGTTGACAAAAACTGGTTTGCGAACGATTTTAAGTGAAAAATCGGCCCAAAAACACCATTTTCGCATCTTGCTTCATCTTCTTCCTCAAGTCATTGCGATTTTAGAGCTAGAGATTACCATATTTGAAGATTTCTTGGTGCTTTGAGGCAAAAATTGCTAGATTTGATATCCTTGAGGTAATAGCTTCACTTCTATGCAAAAATTGTTTATTTTCACCATGTATTTTGAGAACATTCTTGAGCTACCAAAAATCNTCTGCACTTAAGCGTTGTCTAAACTGAGATACAAGCGCCTAAGCGCCAAACCATTCGCGCTTAAGCGCCGGTTGACAAAAACTGGTTTGCGAACGATTTTAAGTGAAAAATCGGCCCAAAAACACCATTTTCGCATCTTGCTTCATCTTCTTCCTCAAGTCATTGCGATTTTAGAGCTAGAGATTACCATATTTGAAGATTTCTTGGTGCTTTGAGGCAAAAATTGCTAGATTTGATATCCTTGAGGTAATAGCTTCACTTCTATGCAAAAATTGTTTATTTTCACCATGTATTTTGAGAACATTCTTGAGCTACCAAAAATCACTATTCATGGTGAAAATTTGAGAAATATCTATGGAAGAGTCATGAATTTGTTAGTTTAAGCATTTAAGAGTTTGGTTTAGTGATTTGGAGTTGAATGTGGAACTTATTTTTAATTTCATACATTTTTTTAGAAATGACACCAAGAATGAAGAGAAGTAAGGGGAAGGCTCCATTCGATTCAACCAAGTTTGTCAGTTCGAGAGCTCAGGATTGATACAGTGATGCACTGCAACTGAGAAAATTGATTGCTGAGTAGTGTTTTAAAAGTTTGGGAGGAGCTGTTGTAGATTTGATTGTTCGCCTTTTGTTATTTTTCTATTGTCGTAGTGATTTCTATTTTTTGAGAGTTCTATGTGAATTTTCCTGAAGCTGATGACGAAGGAATCATAGTAAGGGGGAAGACATTTCCTTTTTCCCCTAAGTTAATTAATCAGTTTTATCAATTGCCTCTGAGTACTTTATGTTTTTATTCAAACTATGGTCATACGGAAGAAGAGTTAGATGATATCATTTCATCTTTAGCTGATAGAATATGGATTTGGAAGATCACAAATGAAAGAAGAGTAAACTTTTCTACTTCAAAGCTAGATGTCATTGCAAAGGCATGACATTATTTTATTTTTGCTTGTCTGTACCTACAAATCATTTGAGTGAAGTGACTCGAGATCGAGCAACCTTGAACTATTGCATTCAGCAGTTCAAGCGTATTGATATTGGTGCTTTGATTCATGGAGCTATTACCAGGTCTGTCATTGTTGCCACTACTGTAGGTTTGGGATTCACATCCTTGATCTTTGCTTTATGCGAGCAGGCTGGGGTTAGATTTGATAGCTATGAGGAGATCTTACAGCCACTAAAGCCCATTACAAGTGTGAATATGAAATCTTATTCACATCATTCTATTTGTGGTTGGAGGGGTGGATTCTTCAGTAGTTACGCTACTTCGACGCATGAGCTTCTACTTCAGATGCTTCTAAATCATGGGTCAGACTTTTGGATCTGATTCTCAGTCACAGCTTTTGAACAGGATTTTGAACAATGTCATTTATACCAATGAAAAGGTATCAAACTTAGAACAATTTGCAGAGCATATGGATGGGTATATGAAGAGACATAGTGATTATGAGGGTGATTTCAATTTAGCTATGGACAACCTTATGAGAGGTAGCCAGGATGTTGTATTTTCTCAGTACCATAAATATCCACCATATGAACCAGCAGCTGTTTGGCATAGTGATGATAGTGATGAAGAGGAAAATGATGATTAGTTTGGATCTCTAGCTTTGTTCGATTTTCTTATTGTATGTGTTGTTATGAACTGTTGTTAGTGCAATTGTTCTTTACATTGTGTTGTGTTTTTAGTTGTTATTGTTGAGACTATTAGTTTTTGCTATGTTTTGTTTCATGCAACTATTTTGATGTATTTGTGTTTTGTGAGTAGATATTAAGTTTGTGTGGTAATAATTGTGTTAATTGTGTTGTTTAATCTATTTAGTTAGTGTGTACTGAACTTAATTCTGAGTTCTTAGGAAGTTTTAGAGTCTAGCTAACTTTTTACTTAAAAGCTACATGTTTAAAATTTTCAATTTACTACCAGTTATTTTTCTTTATGTTGCAGTCATGTATGTTTGTTAATGTGTTTGTTTGCTTTTATTCTGCACTACATAGAAGTCTGATGAATCTCTATATATTAAGAAAATTAAAATGAGATCAATTTAAATTTTTACTCCTGTTTTAATTTTTTGTAGTTGCATATTTAGGATGTAAAAATTCCTGCAAGCATGTTATTTTAAATTTTCATTCCAGCTAATATTTATATATGATGCTAAAATTTTTTAATTTTACTAAAAAATTAAGTTTGGGGGAGAGATGAAAAGTTTTTAAAGGAACTTAAAAATTTAATTGTTCTCAATTGTGCTTCAAATAAATTTGATTTTGATTTGAAGAAAAATGATCATGTATATGAAGTTATATTTGGGAAGTAAATTTTTGAATATATAAATGAGTAAGAGAATTTAGTTAAAATTTATAGTAATGAAGAGAAACTTAAAGTTGAAAATTTTTAGTATGGAAAATACTAAATATAATGTAACTATCTTTAGTAGGAAAAATTGTATTTTTGAAAAATTTAGAAAATTTATATTTTTATTTTCAAACTTAAAATTTCTTTTACTGAAATTAATTTTCAAAACTATTATTATGTTTTTAAGTGAAATAAAAATATGAACTCTTTGCTTTAAGAAAGGAAGAGTGTGATTCAAAATCATTAAATGTATATCCAGTTATAGTAATCATTGCCTGAACAAGAAAAAAAAAAGAAAAAAAGAAAAGAAAAAGATAAAGAAAATGAAAAGGGAAAAGAAAAGAAAAATTGAAAAGGGGAGGAGAAGCTTGAGGATTAGTGCCTAAACAAAAATTGGTCTCACATCTGATTTTTTTAAAGTATAAGACTTGAGAAATTCTTAAGCTGGATATAATATAGTAAGTAAAATTATGCTTAATAAAAATTTTTTAGTGGAGAAGGTAAAATACCTAAACTCTATTTTTGGAGAATCTACAATATTTTTGAATTAGATAGAAACTCATATTTTCATATTTCTTAACTTTAAAAATTTCTAAAATTTAAGTTGACCTCATTTACTAATATTTTTTCTAAATTAGACTACTATATTTCTACATCAAATTTTTTGTAACTCCTAAAGAAACTCATATACATCATCTACTTATATTAGTTTTTAAAGATTGAAGGGTCACTTGAGGACAAGTAACATCTTAAGTTTGGGAAATTTTGATACACCTAAAATATATAGTATTTTTATACACATTTTTATACCTATTTTTGAGATATTACGCTTTAATGAAAGGTATTTATGTGTTTTTCTCTCAGGTACAATCAGATGGATGAAAAATGCTAAAATGAGTGAAAATGGGTCAAATTTGGAGCAAAAATAAAGAAAGATGTAAAAAGGAATTGGGGTGCCTAAGGCCAGAGGCTCTTGCCTAAGCGCCAGGTACCTTGTGCTTAAGCATCATAGTAGTTATTTGATGATTCATTGAATTTAGATAAATTTTTGAAGAGGTGTTTGAAGCAACCCTTGGTAAAAATGCGAGAAATATCTCATGGACACGAAAGTTCATTCAAATGGCTTTTGAGGAGGTAAATTCTAGAAGATTTATTGAATGGAGACTTATTTTGAAGGGACACCAGGCCCCTTTTGAATTTTATTAAGGAAGACTTGGATGATCAAGATAAGGGGAAAACCATCCATCAAATTTTACAGCAATCATCCATCCAAGTAACTGCCGCTGCCGACCACTTTCTTTTTATTTTGAGTGTTAGTTTGTATTGTGAGGGAAGGAAAAGAATTTAAAGAAACTTCAAGACATTTGGTGGAGAGGAATTTAGATAAGTGTTTATCTTTTTTACTACACTTGATTTTAATCTAAATTTCTTATTTGTGTGCATGATTTCTACTTATAAACTCATGTGTGGTTGAGTTTTCTCAATGGATTTTGAGTAGTTTCTTTATCTTTTTCCATAAAATGATAAGTGATTAAGTGTTTAAAGAATGTTCTGTGAAGTATTAGATTTCAATGTTGGAAGAAGTTGTGATGATTTGAAACCTTGCACTTTGTTTCTTCTTGATTTGACCAATCAAGATGTTAATACCTGTTAGGAGAATAAGAGCCGAGATGGTATTGTCTCAGTCAAAAAATGGTTAGAATCACATATTGATTTCATGAATGAGAATGTAGTTCATGGGGTTGAGTGCAAATAAATAGGAAAATAAACCTTTCAAGGGTGTAGAATTAGAGGACTTTAGAGTGATAAGCTAAGGCCCCCAATTTGATTTATAGTTTTAGGTTTTGATACGAGATGTTAGCCCCCAGGTGGAGGGAGAAGAGGGAACTCTAAAGTGAGAGCTAGTATCTTCCCTACGTAACCGATCTTCAAGACTATTCAAACTATAGATTAACCAATATTTTTTATAGCTTTTATAGTAAGGGTAAATAATATTATTACTCCTATTTGGCACAACACATTTAACATACTTCCACAACAGAGTTTTTATACTTATTACTGATTCATGATAAGGAAAAAAAAATTTCATTTATATAGTCTTCATCTTGCAAATATTTAGTTAAGTTAATTAGTTTCTTACTTTATTTTCATAAATCATAAATCACAAAAAAGAATTGAATTTTCATTCCTATTATAGCCTCTTAAGTTTAAGTAAGAATATTTTTTGAAGTAGATTTTCGTCATCTAAACTTTTTTAGTTTCCTAAAGTACATATTGTTAATCTCCCTGTGGGTTTGATATTCGAGGCTTAATAAAAAAGTCCTATATTACTTGATAACAATACATATACTTGCTTAGTATCCCATATTTAAATATTATAATTGTATTCTTATTTATTTCATAGTGGAAAACTTAGCTTTTGCTTTGGATCAAGTTTTTGACTTTATTACAAATTAAGAATAACTACTAAGAAAATTAAGCATATAATCACATACATCACATTTTATATCTATATAAAAGTCCGGATCATGCACCTACTAAAATTAACTCATTAGTTATGGGTGTTGAGTTATTCTTGCTCTGCACTACTGACAGCCTGGAGGTTGCATGTCTTAGACTACTCCAGGTTGCTTTAAACTGTCACTATCTCCCAATCACATAGAAATTTTCCTACAACGTGGCAAGTAGAGACCATTACTTTGATGTCACTGAGTAGCAGACTAAAAAAAATCACATTGTAAGTGGGTGACACATCAACACATAGGAAGTCTTCCTTATGGTTGAATTGAATGTCACCTTATTTTGGGTGACTGAGAGCCCATTGATTTCTAGGGCTTCCTTTCATTCACTAGATAATTGATACAGTGGGTCGATTGGCGTAACTGGGTGGTCGACCGAAAGATGCATTTTATCGAAGGCTAACTTGAAAAACATATTTCTTGAACTATTATTATCAACTAGAATACTATGAATCTAGTAGTTATTGATCATTGTTGTAACTACTACGACATTTTTGTAAGGATTCCCCTTTGAAAGTGAATTTGTGCCAGTAAAAATAATTGGAGGATGAGGTTCACTTCAGAGCAAAAACAAAGGCACAAAGTTCCCCTATTCAGAACATCTTGTGGTCAATCTTATTGTCTGTGTCTCTACGCATGATTGCAATAAGTATCCTCGTGATGTTGATAGCATTGTCTTGGATAAGTGCATCTGAAACATCTTCCACAAATGATTTCCTATTCCTTAGGGTTTGTGCTCATGAGATGGTAAACTATTTGAGCTTTCTAGCATAAATCAATTCTTTAACTAAGCTTTTGGGTGCCCGCACCTCTCTATATCATGACTATTGTCTTGATAATTTTTAAAAATTTTATTTGTGTTTGAGAGAAAAACTTTGATTCTCATCGGTGGAGATATTTTGAAGTATTCCTTATCATGAATGGCTTCTACTAACTACGTCTTTGAAACCCTCAACTTAGTGGGTTTCGGTGCTCCTCAGTCGTCAGTCAATCAATCATTCGATCAAATATACCATTGAGAATTTGTATCAATCTATTTGTCATCACAAGATGACCAACCACTTTCTCGTCTGGGGCGTGGGTTGTCCTTTTCCCTCCACCCATCATCAGGCAAGTCTTTTTCCCCAATCGGTGGTTGGATTGTTCACTTTTTTGGTTAAGTAGGCAAACATATTATTTTGTGGCAATATATTATCATTAGCCAACTTGAGGAGTTTGACCATACTATTGGGATGATGTAGACACATAAAAATACTTGAATTATGCACTCCATGCCCCTCTATGTCTGGGTGGTTTATACCGCGGGGTCCAGATTTCATAATTTCAATAATTCCTTCTAAAATCGAGTGACATACACTGTTTAGTGAATTTATATCGCGGGCTCTCATTTAGTCCCTACATGGTGTACTACAGAGTCTGTGAGTCCTTGTGAGTCTTTTGGGTGCTAGTGTACTATGTTGTAAAAAACCTCTTGAACTCACTGAAGGAAGTAATAATTCATGTTAGGATGCAATCAAACCATTTGAGGGCCAAACCCCTTAGCGTTATAAAATAATCGACAATTTAGTGAATTGAAGAATTTGAGAAGGCATATAGTCAGCCCAATGGAAGCTTTGTGATCAGTTAGTTTGATTCAACCCTAGTAAGATTCCAAGGATAGAATTTTAAATTTATTGAGGGGCTCAACATCCATGATCTACCAAGAAACACATTCTTTGGGTGATGATAGACTTATATTTGCTCCTTGATCCTATTACTGCTTATGTGCACAGTATAACAAAGACTTTGATGATCTTTTTTATTTATGATATCTTACTTTACAACAGAACTGAAAACTTGATCCTGGAGAAAATAAGAATTTAACTTTTTAATTTATATATATTGGGATGCTACGCAAATATATGTATCATTATCAAGTGATATAGGACTTTTTGATTAAGACCTGATTCTCGAACCCATAGGGAAATATGCAATATGCACAAACTTTTTATTTTTAAAAAGATAATTACTTAAACTATAGATATTTTCTCAATAAGTAAAATTTCAATTATTTTTGGTATTTTCAATATTTTGACAAAAACAGTAAAACTTCTAAAGATAACTTGAGTTTATGTAAAAGAAAGTCACTTGATATGAAAATACCTTTCTTCTTATCTTGAATCAGTAATAAGTATAGGAATTCTGTTGTAGAGGTATGCAAATTGTGTTGTGACAAATAGGAGCAATAATATTCATTACCCTTACTAGAAATGCTATAAAGAACATTGGCTAATTTAATGTTTGAATAGTTTTGAAGACTCGCTAGGCAGGGAAGATACTAGCGTTCACTCTAGAGCTCCCTCGAGTCCCTCCACCAAGGGGCTAACATCTTTTATCAGAACCTAAAACAATAAACCAAGTTGGGGGCTTTAACTTGTCACATTAAAGTTCTCTAACTCTACACTCTTCAAAGTTTATTTCCCTATTTATTTGCACTAAATCATATGAATTACATTGTCATTCATACAACCTCATGTGATTCTTTCCAATTGTTGATTGAGATAATACTAGCTCGGTTCTTACATGTTCTCACAATAAGTTTTAACATCTAGATTGGCCAGATCAAGAAATAAATGAAGTACATGGATTTAAATCATCACAACTT
>JXCR01127777.1:8705-37053 GCA_002079205.1 Phalaenopsis hybrid cultivar
TTGTTCGAAATATAAAATAATTTAAAATAATTATATATAAAAAATTTATGATATTTAAAAAAATTAAATTTATAAATAATAATATATAATAGATTAATAATAATAATATATTAATATACTATATTAGTAATATATTAATGTAGATATTATATTTTTAAATAATATAAGTTATATAATTAATATAATATATTATTTTTATATATTAATATTAGGGTTGTCAAACTGTCTCGTCGTTCGCGAACAGCTCGTGTTCGGCTCGTGTTCAACTCATTCGTTAAGAAACGAACATGAATAGTGACTTCACGAACAATTTCGAACACGAGCTTATTTCAAATAAACTAAATTTCAAACGAACCGAACACGAACACAAGCTCTGTTCCTTCGTGTTTGGTTCGTGTTCAACTCATTCGTTAAGAAACGAACACGAATAGTGACTTCACAAACAATTTCGAACACGAGCTTATTTCAAATAAACTAAATTTCAAACTAACCGAACACGAACACAAGCTCTGTTCCTTCATGTTTGGTTCGTGTTCAACTCATTCGTTAAGAAACGAACACGAATAGTGACTTCACGAACAATTTCGAACACGAGCTTATTTCAAATAAACTAAATTTCAAACGAACCGAACACGAACACAAGCTCTGTTCCTTCGTGTTTGGTTCGTTTACACCCGAGCTACAATTATATTTATTTATGTTATTATGCAACTTTTTTCTTTTAACAGTCAACGCATAAAGGTTCTGACTTTGAGCAACAATTCTGCTTTTTAGGTATTTTTCAGAGACAAGTTGCAGCCGACAACTTTTTACTATTTTTGTAATGGAAGGCTTTTTTTTTTTGTTTTAAATATTTACATACACATACCATTTATGTCCTATGTATTTATATATGTAACACCTAAATTTAAAATTTTATTGAGTTAAAACTTATCTATAGATGACAAAAGAGTTTTAATTTTTAGAAATTAAAAAAATGAACTGTTAAATCTACTTTGAGATTCTTTATTTTTGATATGCCACAAACAAATTTTAAAATTCGACACAGATCTTTAGGTTTGATGTGGATCACGGGACATATTTTTTAGCGAAAAATAATCAAATTTTGATAAAAGGTCATTTAAAATTTATATTTCAACGAACTTATTGTCAAACTGACCGGCTTAATAAGACGAACTTGACGATATTGAAATTGGTCTATCGAGTTAGATCAAGCCTAGATCAAGCCAAATAAAATCATTTTGGAGGTTTCTCGTGCATAATTGGAAGGTCAAATGGATGTTAAATATGAGGTGCTTATAGTTAAATCGAGTGTTTCAGTGAGATGAATCCAACGAGTCTAAGATCGCACAATTTTGACATCATTAAGACAATCAAACATCCATCAAATGTTGTCTGATCAATGAGATCTCTCTCTGACATCCGATCAAGTGTGTTTTGGATTCCAGTCTTTATTTGTAATTTTGGCTATATAAATGGACCCACAAGCCCCTCATGATGGAATAGAGAGACCAAAAGCCGGGGAGAGGGCAGAGCCTACAGGAGTGGGAGCTGCAGTCCAACCTCATGCATCGCCGCCTTTCAGCTTCCGCTGCTGCCTTTTGATGCCCGCCGCTACCATTTGAACACCACAGCTGCCTCCGTCGTCATTGCAATCTTCGATCATCTTCACCGCCGCCCTCATGTTTTTTGGGTCGTCGCGGCCTCCTTAAGGTCGTTGTCGCGGTCCTCAGACCACTGCCACTGCCACCGCCACCTTCCGTCAAACTTAGCCTTCCGGCCGTTGCCGCCGCCTTCCGGTCTTTGCCGCTTCTGGCTTCCTCAGCTTTCTCAGACTGTCGCCTTTCGATTGTTGTTGTCTTAAAACCCTGTTACCGTCCCAAGTCTGCATTGTCGCCCGCTCCCTACAACGGGTTCATCGGTTTGCAGAAGCTGTAATCTGGTTAATTGTGTAACTCTTTCTCACCTATGAAACAAGTGGTTGCACCTGTAATCACCAACTTATAGTGAAATATTTCAACTATGCTAGACTCATTTTTTTCTCTTTTGGGTTTTCCATATAAAAACTTCTAATGTTGTCACTGTTTTCTTATTTCCATATGAGCGTGTGTTGAATTTCTATACAACGCTAAGACGAAAATTATTTATTCTACCGCCGCAAATCTCCTAGCACGCATTANAGTTGCAGCCGACAACTTTTTTTTTTGTTTTAAATATTTACATACACATACCATTTATGTCCTATGTATTTATATATGTAACACCTAAATTTCAAATTTTATTGAGTTAAAACTTATATATAGATGACAAAAGAGTTTTAATTTTTAGAAATTAAAAAGATGAACTGTTAAATCTACTTTGAGATTCTTTATTTTTGATATGCCACAAACAAATTTCAAAATTCGACACAGATCTTTAGGTTTGATGTGGATCACGAGACACATTTTTTAGCGAAAAATAATTAAATTTTGATAAAAGGTCATTTAAAATTTCTATTTCAACGAATTTATTGTCAAACTGACCGGCTTAATAAGACGAACTTGATGATATTGAAATTGGTCTATCTGAGTCAAATCAAACCTAGATCAAGTCAAATAAAATCATTTTAGAGGTTTCTCGTGCATAATTGGAAGGTCAAATGGATGTTAAATATGAGGTGCTTATAGTTAAATCGAGTGTTTCAGTGAGTTGAATCTAATGAGTCTAAGATTGCTCAATTTTGATATTATTAGGACAATCAAACATCCATCAAATGTTGTCTGATCAATGAGATATCTCTCTGGCATCCGATCAAGTGTGTTTTGGATTCCAGTCTTTATTTGTAATTTTGGCTCTATAAATGGACCCCCAAGCCCCCCATGAGGGGATAGAGAGACCAAAAGCCAGGGAGAGGGCAGAGCCTACAGGAGTGGGAGATGTAGCCCAGCCTCATGCATCGCCGCCTTTCAGCTTTCGTTGTTGCCTTTCGATGCCCGCCGCTGCCATTTGACCACCACAGATGCCTTCGTCCTCGTCGTAATCTTCGGTCGTCGTCACCACCACCCTCATGTTTTTTGGGCCACTGCGACCTCCTTAATGTCGTTGTCTCAGTCCTCAGACCACCGCCGCTGCTACCGCCGCCTTCTTCCGGCAACCTTAGCCTTCTAGCCGTCGCTGTCGCCTTCAGGTCATCGCCGCTTCTGGATTCCTCTGCTCTCTCAGGTTGCCGCCTTTCGATTGTTGTTATCTCTAAACCCTGTCACCGTCTCAAGTCTGCATTGCCGCCCGCTCCCTACAACGGGTTCATCGGTTTGCAGAAACTGTAATCTGATTAATTGTGTAACTCTTTCTCACCTATGGGACAAATGGTTGCACCTGTAATCACCAACTCATAGTGAAACATTTCAACTATGCAAGACTCATTTTTTTTCCCTTATGGGTTTTTCATATAAAACTTCTATTGTTGTCACTGTTTTCTTATTTTTATCTGAGTGCGTGTTGAATTTCTATACAACGCTAAGACGAAAATTATTTATTCTACCGCCGCAAATCTCCTAGCACGCATTAATTTTGTTATTAGTTAATATGTTCTAAGTTCAAATATTAAAACGTAAAATGTATATTGAGTGATTTGTTTATAAATGAATTTTTTTTTTTGAAAAATCGATGTAAGGGAAGACAATATTAAAAAAATATTAAATACGAATAATGAATACTCATATGTGCGCTCAACCAAGTACGGTGAAGTGCACAGTGAACACAACTGTACTCCTCAATGTTGATCAGAAAAAGAGAGAGAGCGAGCATGAGGAGACCGAGCTAGCCCGACTGTACCTGCTGCTGTTCATGTGGATAGCTGGACTGCCTCCACATCTACTCCCTTTTCTTTTGGAAAACTGCCTAAAAAAGCGACATTTTCAATGCTTTTTGCCAGTCCATCGCTCTCATCAGTGTCAGCCACACACACACACACATGCACACAAAAGAGATAGAGAGCGGCAGAGAGTGAGAGACAAGAGAGAGAGGTAATGCGGGGCGGCATCATAAAAAGGGAGAAAATTTTAGCTGTTCTATTGTTTAGGTTTACAGTTTGCTCTTTTGATAGAAGGGCGGCAATGTCAGGCACTGAATTTTCTAGTTTTTACTGAGAAAAAAAACTATGCAAGTGTGTGCTAATCATTCTTGTCTACTTACCTTTAATCTGTAAACTAATAGCTAGTTATCTTATTTTATATCTGAGCTTGGCGAATGGCCGCCAGTGTTAGGGCCTGGTATGCTGATTGCCGGCACACAGCCATGAGTTTGGGGTTGGGTCCGCCCATTTGCCTGACCGAAGCCCAGCCCGCTTCAAGGCTGCTCGACGAGGACCGTGTCGGAACACGTCAATGAGATTTCTACTTATTTCATCTTCCTTTTTTGGTATTTAAACTAAAGAAGATTTACACTCATGGCACTCGATTCTTGTGTATTTAAACATCTAACACCTCTGTATACTTCAATTTACACATGCTCATCACCTTAATTACTTATACATACAAAGATGTATTTCACTTGTTTTTTAAATTTAAAAAAAATGATATTTTTGATGTTTTATAACAGATTCGTGTGATATAAACATAAAGAGCAAAATTTAAGTTTTAGATATATAAATTTATTTGATTAATATAGATTATAATTAAATAAAATCATACTAAGATTGAAAATTACATTTTATTTTGAATAAATTTGACATAATGTCCTTTAATGATGATTTCGATACCTTTATTAAAAGATTATATATGTAATTATATTTTGATTTATAAAAAAATTTAAATAATTATGGCATCCACTTCCTGGTCTCATAGCAAAATGGCTATCAAATAATAAGGGGCTACCATCATCTCATGATTTTGTGTTGATGTTGTGATTGTTGTTGTTGTTATTGCTCTCTATCTTCAAAGTTNTTCATGGCACTCGATGCTTGTGTATTTAAATATCTAACACCTATGTATGCTTCAATTTACACACGCTCATCACCTTAATTACTTATACATACATAGATGTATTTCACTTGTTTTTTAATTTAAAATAATGATATTTTTGATGTCTTATCACAGATTCGTGTGATATAAACATAAAGAGCAAAATTTAAGTTTAAGATATGTAAATTTATTTGATTAATATAGATTAGAATTAAATAAAATCATACTAAGATTGAAAATTACATTTTATTTGGAATAAATTTGGCATAATGTCCTTTAATGATGATTTTGATACCTTTTTTAAAAGATTATTTCTGTAATTATATTTTGATTTATAAAAAAATTTAAATAATTATGGCATGCACTTCCTAGTCTCATAGCGAAATGGCTATCAAATAATAAGTGACTACCATCATCTCATGATTTTGTGTTGATGTTGTGATTGTTGTTGTTGTTATTGCTCTCTATCTTCAAAGTTTTGTGAACTTGATCCTTCTTAACCACTCCATCTCAAGCAATGTGAAAGCTAGATCCCCAATCCATCAAACTATGATTGTTATGATCCCATTTCTTAAATCTTGATAACTAACAATTCGAGGGTGTTGACAATTCCAAAAGTTTGATGAGATATAATTAGAGAAGAGAAACACCAAGTAACAAAAAATAGACAACAATTTGAGTTTGCCACCAATTTCAAAAAACAGGAAGCATGAGGAGAGGAAGAATACACAAAACAGAAGAGCTTATCTCCTTTTTTATTTCTTTTTTTCCATGTCTCCATTGAGGATTATTTATATAATAAAAAATATTGATTCACTAACATTAATTTTTAATTAATTAACTATATTAATCAATATAAATACAAAATTACTAATCTCTTATTCTCAATTACATAACCGACATAGAACGCTCCTGAACTTTTACGAACCTGTAAAAAAAGTGAAAAATCATTACTTTTTTCTCCTAACTAAAGACCTCTTAAATTTGAGACTCAACATGATATTTTACATTAGTTATCACTATTTAGCTCTCTGTCTTAAGAAGGTTGAAACTCTAAGCTTCTAGAGATTTAAATTACCCAAGATAATTCATATTTGGGTGCTAAACCCAGAGATGATTCATATTTAGGTTCTAAAATCTCCAAATTAAATTATTTTAATTTTCATTTTGGCTTTGTGTACATTGACTTAAAAAGAGTCATCCTTAAGCCACCATCAACTCAAAAATAATTTCTCTTANGTACTCCATCTCAAGCAATGTGAAAGATAGATCCCCAATCCATCAAGCTATGATTGTTATGATCCCATTTCTTAAATCTTGAAAACCTAAAATTCAAGGGTGTAGACAATTCCAAAAGTTTGATGAGATATAATTAGAGAAGAGAAACACCAAGTAACAACAAATAGACAACAATTTGAGTATGCCACCAATTTCAAAAAATAGGAAACATGAGGAGAGGAAGAATACATAAAACAGAAGAACTTATCTCCTTTTTTTATTTCTTTTTTTCCATGTCTCCATTGAGGATTATTTATAGAATAAAAAATATTGATTCACTTACATTAATTTTTAATTAATTAACTATATTAATCAATATAAATATAAAATTACTAATCTCTTATTTTCAATTACCTAACCGACATAGAACACTCCTCAACTTTTAAGAACCTCTAAAAAAAATGAAAAATCATTACTTTTTTCTCCTAATTAAATACCTCTTAAATTTGAGACTCAACATGTTGTTTTACATTAGTTATCACTGTTTAGCTCTTTGTCTTAAGAAGGTTGAAACTCTGAGCTTCTATAGATTTAAATTACCCAAGATAGTTCATATTTGGGTGCTAAACCCAAAGATGATTCATATTTAGGTTCTAAAATCTCCAAATTAAATTATTTTAATTTTCAATTTGGCTTTGTGTACATTGACTTAAAAAGAGTCATCCTTAAGCCACCATCAACTCAAAAATAATTTCTCTTAGCTAATATTGTATTCAACATCTTATTAGTTAGTAAAAGAGATTTAAAGATTGTAGTAATTATTAAGTAATGGCTGCAAATTTGTGGTTAATGACTGTTGTAACTATTATTTGTGCTTCTCTTTGGTCCAACCTTGTTTCCTATAACCAGGCTGATGAGCATTATAACCATGTCACAATGATCAATATAGCTCCATTAGCATTTTAAGCAAATTTCTGAACTCGAGTCGAGTTCTTTTGAAGTAGAAAGGATCTAATGCAACTAACTATATTAGGTTTACATTATTACACCATCTTTACTTTTATATCATAATAATTGCTTAATAAAATTAAACACTACTTAGTTCCTTAGTTAATCATGTTTCTCTTATTATGTGGCTTGTATTATACAATGATGATATGTATTGTCCACCGAATAGTTTTAGAGACACGAGGATTATTATTTTCAAAACTCAAAACTGAAGCTTACTGTTTCAGTCTTTTCAGTCACAACTCTAATAAAAGTTTGAATGAAAAAGTTGATTTTATTAACTTTGAATGAAAAAGTTGAGGTTGCTTTTAAAATTGATAATTTATGCCCCACTAAAATAAAAATTCCTACCATCCCTAATGAAAATGTATTTATGTCCAAAAGGGTTTAACCTCTATTATTGGCTTGCATGATTTTATTGGTTTTGCTGCAAAAGTTGATATGGACCACCATTATTTCTNTCGTCGCAATCTAAGGTCATTGCCGTAGTCCTCAGACCACCGCCGCCTTCTTCCGGCAACCTTAGCCTTCTGGCCGCCGCCGCCGCCTTCTTCCGGCAACCTTAGCCTTCTGGCCGTCGCCGCCGCCTTCCAGTCATCGCCGCTTTTGGCTTCCTCCTCTCTCTCAGGCTGCCGCCTTTCGATTGTTGTTGTCTCAAAACCCTATCACCGTCTGAAGTCTGCATTGCCGCCCGCTCCCTACAACGGGTTCATCAGTTTGCAGAAGTTGTAATCTGATTAATTTTGTAACTCTTTCTCACCTATGAGACAAGTGGTTGCACCTGTAATCACCAACTCATAGTGAAACATTTCAACTATGCAAGACTCATTTTTTTCTCTTTTGGGTTATCCATATAAAAACTTCCAGTGTTGTCACTGTTTTCTTATTTCTAATATGAATGTGGGTTGAATTTCTATACAACGTTAAGACGAAAATTATTTATTCTACCGCACAAATCTCCTAGCACACATTAATTTTATTATTAGTTAATATGTTTTAAGTTCGAATATTAAAACGTAAAATGTATATTGAGTGATTTGTTTATAAATGCATTTTTTTTTTTTTTTGAAAAATCGATGTAAGGGAGGACAATATTAAGAAAAAATATTAAATACGAATAATGAATACTCATATGTGCGCTCAACCAAGTACGGTGAAGTGCACAGTGAACACTACTATACTCCGCAATGTAGATCAGAAAAAGAGAGAGAGCGAGCATGAGGAGACCGTGCTAGCCCGACTGTACCTGCTTCTGTTCATGTGGATAGCTGGACTGCCTCCACATCTACTCCCTTTTCTATTGGAAAACTGCCTAAAAAAGCTACATTTTCAATGCCTTTTACAATTGCCAGTCCATCGCTCTCATCAGTGTCAGCCACACACACACACATGCACACAAAAGAGATAGAGAGCGGCAGAGAGTGAAAGACAAGAGAGAGAGGTAATGCGGGGCGGCATCATAGAAAGGGAGAAAATTTTAGCTGTTCTATTGTTTAGGTTTGCAGTTTGCTCTTTTGATAGAAGGGCGGCAATGTCAGGTACTGAATTTTCTAGTTTTTACTAAGAAAAAAAAAAAAACTATGCAAGTGTGTGCTAATCATTCTTGTCTACTTACCTTTAATCTGTAAACTAATAGCTAGTTATCTTATTTTATATCTGAGCTTGGCGAATGGCCGCCATTGCTAGGGCCTGGTATGCTGATTGCGGGCACACAGCCATGAGTTGCGGGTTTGGTCCGCCCATTTGCCTGACCGAAGCCCAGCCCGCTTCAAGGCTGCTCGACGAGGACCGTGTCGGAACACGTCAATGAGAATTCTACTTATTTCATCTTCCTTTTTTGGCATTTAAACTAAAGAAGATTTACATTCATGGCACTCGATTCTTGTGTATTTAAACATCTAACACCTACGTGTAGTTCAATTCACACACGCCCATCACCTTAATTACTTATACATACAGAGATGTATTTCACTTGTTTTTTAACTTAAAATAATGATATTTTTGATGTCTTATAACAAATTCGTGTGATATAAACATAAAGAGCAAAATTTAAGTTTTAGTTATGTAAATTTATTTGATTGATATAGATTAGAATTAAATAAAATCATACTAAGATTGAAAATTACATTTTATTTGGAATGAATTTGACATAATGTCCTTTAATGATGATTTCGATACCTCTATTAAAAGATTATTTCTGTAATTATATTTTGATTTATAAAAAAATTTAAATAATAATGACTACCATCATCCCATGATTTTGTGATGATGTTGTGATTGTTGTTGTTGTTATTGCTCTCTATCTTCAAAGTTTTGTGAACTTGATCCTTCTTAACTACTCCATCTCAAGCAATGTGAAAGCTAGATCCCCAATCCATCAAACTATGAGTGTTATGATCCCATTTCTTAAATCTTGATAACCGACAATTCGAGGGTGTCGACAATTCCAAAAGTTTGATGAGATATAATTAGAGAAGCGAAACACCAAGTAACAAAAAATAGACAACAATTTGAGTATGCCACCAATTTCAAAAAATAGGAAACATGAGGAGAGGAAGAATACATAAAACAGAAGAACTTATCTCCTTTTTTTATTTCTTTTTTTCCATGTCTCCATTGAGGATTATTTATAGAATAAAAAATATTGATTCACTAACATTAATTTTTAATTAATTAACTATATTAATCAATATAAATGCAAAATTACTAATCTCTTATTCTCAATTACATAACCGACATAGAACACTCCTGAACTTTTACAAACCTCTAAAAAAAGTGAAAAATCATTACTTTTTTCTCCTAATTAAAGACCTCTTAAATTTGAGACTCGACATGATAGTTTACATTAGTTATCATTCTTTAGCTCTTTGTCTTAAAAGGTTGAAACTCTGAGCTTCTATAGATTTAAATTACCCAAGATAATTTATATTTGGTTGCTAAACCCAAAGATGATTCATATTTTGGTTCTAAAATCTCCAAATTAAATTATTTTAATTTTCATTTTGGCTTTGTGTACTTGACTTAAAAAGAGTTATCCTTAAGCCACCATCAACTTAAAAATAATTTCTCTTAGCTAATATTGTATTTAACATCTTATTAGTTAATAAAAGAGATTTAAAGATTGTAGTAATTATTAAGTAATGGCTGCAAATTTGTGGTTAATGACTGTTGTAACTATTATTTGTGCTTCTCTTTGGTCCAACCTTGTTCCCTATAACCAGGTTGATGAGCATTATAATCATGTCACAAGGATCAGTATAGCTCCATTAGCATTTTAAGCAAATTTCTGAACTCGAGTCGAGTTCTTTTGAAGTAGAAGGGATCTAATGCAACTAACTATATTAGGTTTACATTATTACACCATCTTTACTTTTATATCATAATAATTGCTTAATAAAATTAAACACTACTTAGTTCCTTAGTTAATCATCTTTCTCTTATTATGTGGCTTGTATTAGACAATGATGAAGCTTACTGTTTCAGTATTTTCAGTCACAACTTCTCCTTAGTCTCGATTCTTTACATTAGTTTTCTTATCAAATTGCTTACTAGTGTTAATTTTAATTGCATTATATACATTTTTACGATGTTTTAAATGTTTTCGAAAATATTGTCTTAAGAAAGTATATATTTTTAATTATATTAAGGGCATTTACATACATACAACACAATTCTTATATATTCACATATTACCTAACACGTAAACTTTCATATTAAATACATACCAATCAAATCTTCAATATTACATTATAAATATCACTATTGCTAGCTTCTTAAAAGTGAAATACATATTTTCATGCATAAAATCTATCAGAAAAAGTGCTTTAGATACAAATATTAAACTTTTGATGTTAAATATGTAAATATATAAAAATAATGTGATATTTATGCTTACAATTGTATGAGAGCCTTAAATGAATGATCTTAGAACTATATTAAAAATAATCTATTTAATGAACAATCTCAAACTATGAATACTTGTAAGAAGAAATTAGAGGCTAAGCTTTCAATTGTAAGCTTCTCATGAACTTAGATTTCATCATTTATATACTAAAATTCTAATAAAATAAGCTGATTTTATCAACTTTGAATGAAAAAGTTGAGGTTGCTTATAAAATTGATAATTTATGCCCCACTAAAATAAAAATTCCTACCATCCCTAACGAAAATGTATTTATGTCCAAAAGGGATAACCTCTATTATTGGCTTGCATGATTTTATTGGTTTTGCTGCAAAAGTTGATATGGACCACCAATATTTCTTTTATTTATATCACATTTTTATATTCTATAAAAAGAAATTACATATATCATGTAGTGTGCGTGTGCGACAACCCAAACCTTTTTGACCTATTGGTCTCACAATTTTACCGTGTTGGTTTAACTTCCGAGGAGGTCACCCATCCTAAAAGAGTTTCGATTGAAATTCTACAGTTATACCAAAAGAGAGCTTGATGTTTAAGAGTCGGCTTCAATTTACTTATGTCCGACAAAGAGGGGGGTGAGCATTCGGTCGATTTTGATTGGTTGACTTAAGAATTGATCGAATCAATTATAACCAAAATGAAAAATTTAAGTGATTGAACCAATTAAAACTTTGATTGAAGCGATAGACCAAACAAAAGTTTTAATTCGATTTAAATGGTTCATTTTGATAAATCAAAATTTAGTGGTTACTTCAGGTCCAGTTATAACAAAAAAAACTACATTTCATGCTTACATAATGTCAATTTAATTTGATAAATCCTCCATTTAATTTGGATTTTTTTATTTAAAAGAAATTAAAATCAAGCCAATAATCAAATACTAAAAATTGAGATTTTAAAAATAAAAAACTGAAATGCGACTTTGAGGCTAAATTGAATGAATTAAATTTATTCAATTTAATTCAATTTTTTATTTTTATATAATAATGCACCCTCATAATCATAAACATATCTTGAATTTTAAAAATATATTATGTCAATAATTTAAAACTTCTATTCTCTTTTATTTGAAAATATCTCACTCAACTAATTTAATAGCTAATTATTTATTATATTTTTATTTTCTTTATTCCACTCTATTTACCTATGAATTATTTAAGCTCTATTTTTCCTTTTTTTTTTTAACAACATAATCTATCTTCGTCACTTGAGGCTAAGAAAGCTAAAATAGCATGCGGCTATTACGTACAATCATTTTATATTTATTTAATTTACATAATTCTTATAATTATCTTTTAAAAAAGTAATTATAATATTATAATTTCATATCTAACGCATATTTATGACACGTGTCAACATATCATGTGTCCCCATCAGTTGCATCTCAGCATGTTGTGAATCACATTCATTTTTGGTGATGTGCAAAAAATTGGATTTAAAATTGGGGTAATTGACATTCATACCACCTAATTCTTATGTATTAACATGTCTAACGCCCATAATTTAATATTTATAATCAAAACATCTTATTTCATAAATCTATGCATGAAACATTGCGTTTCACTACTTGAAATATTATGAATGTGATATTTTTGATGTGATATTAAAGATTCGAGTGATATGCATTGAAGTATTAACTTTCAGGTATGAATATGTAAATATATAAGGATTGTGTGGTATGCATGTGCATGCCCCTTAATATATATATATATATATATATATATATATATTTTGCTCTATGTTGTAACATTAGTCCAATGCCAAATTTGGCAACAAATTGCAAACCCATGCCTTTTCTACATGGCATTACTGACATTAAAATGATTTGTGTGTGTTAGAGAGGAGAAAACATTCCGTTCGAACACCGCAGATCCTGATATGCAGATGTCCGGACGGAATATGTTTTTTTTTTAGAAGAGTGCTTATTGCATACAGACACCATGTTTTCGATCTGGACCACTGAAATAAATCTATTTTTTTATTAGAATGGAGCCAACTCTAAATTTTTTTACGATCCAGATCAGTTACCGCACACAAATTTTTCGTGCGAACACTGCACGCAATAAGAGGGAGGCGTGTAAGCTACAGATTATACATGTAGTTTAGCCTAAATAACAAAAGCCTTTTAGGGTTGCAATTCTATGCTGTCCACTAAAAATCAAACACAGTAATTATTAATATTTTCTTTTATATTTAAATTATGTTTTACTTCAACTTCTTCTTGCAGCATTAAATGTTAAAATATAAATTTGATATTAATTGGATTAATTTTGTTTTTTCAGAAATTCAGATATTTAATGGCAATTGTGATCAGTACGTGGTCAAACATTAGTTTTTGGAAATTGTTGAAATTCATCCAATAAAACATGAAGCTTATGGTAACCTTTAAGTTGTTGAAAACTTTTAGAGATAAAGTCTAGTCAAACTAAATGAATAAAAAAGACTATTTTAATAATTTCAAAATTGTCAATTTGAGCCCAAATTATGAATTTGAATTTTCATTAAGAAGTTTGTATGTTAAATCAATTGTCAGAGGATCTTCAAATCTTATATGCTTATATGTTTGCTGTTAAATCGAATATTTATCAAGGAAATTTTGATGAGCATAAGATCACTCTAATTTAGAATCATCAATACATTTACATATTGAATGAATAGTTCGTGACTAAGACAATAGATAAGAGCTATCTGATGCAATGTCTTTAGACTGATTGAATTGATCAAAACTTTAATTTCAAAAATATAAAAGGATTATGTATTCTTGACGATATAATGAACTCTAAACCTCTGCTCGATGACTGATAATCATTGTCAGCAACTCCAATCATTAGATTGTCATCGTCTGATCGTCATAGTTCATTTATTTTTTATAGTCCATTATCATCGGATTACTATCGTTTCAACTACCAAAATTGTTAAATTGTCAACGTACATTTGTTACTTGATTCTCATCATACAATCAATATCTCCCAACTATCATTTAATTTCCTGATTGCAGTCGCATCACCACCCCATCCCGATCTCCATTATCTTAGTAGCATAACTTAATCATCATCCATTTATCAATATTGTTAGTAACCTTTGCTACTCTGATCTATACTTCATAATGTCATTCTTATTTAATTAAAGAGTACGAAGAATATGTACATTGTCAATTAATACAAGTAGTCATTCAATTTGGGCCATGTCTCATATTTTTTTTTCCTACTTGTATTTTGTATATATATATTTAATTTCATTGCTTTATGATTTTCTATCCAAACCTGAGTAAGATCTACATGCAAACTAAAACATAAAAAATTCCTAATGTTGACAATCGACCTTTCAATCATGAATATCATAATTCAAATGATGAAGACCACTTATGCTTGACTTTAAAAGGTTATTCTTATGTTAATGGCAGTTATGAATGTGAAGGGGTACCAGCATCAGTTATAAATACGAAAAAGTTGTTATAGGAGTAATATAGACCTATAACGTCTCTAATAATGTAAGGGCAAATTAATAAGAATAATAACATGCCACGCCCTCATTGAAGTGGGCGTAAACATGTAAACTTCCCTATGATTATAAATAAGGATCATTTTATGAATAAAGGGACAAAACATTTTTTTTCCTTCGAACTATTCATCTAGTGCTTCATATTTTCTCTCTATTTCTCTTTTCTTCGTGGTGCTGTCTCCCTTGAGGCATGTTCCAAAAGACAAATCAGGATTCAACACATTTGGAAATGCTACAAACTAAAACATTTTGGATCTTATAAGAACCTAGCTAACAATTAATTCATCAAAATAAGAAAAAAAATCAACCATCTTATAGTAGATGAGATGGTGGCTCGATGGTTGAGCATTCCCTCGCGCACCAAAAGAAGCGGACCCAAAAAGGGTCTAGTGGTCTTTTGTCCTCATGAAATATCAATTTTGTCCATCCTGAAATATCAATTTACTCTTTGTTACGCTAACCCCTTCCATATACTGTAGACATCAATTAAAAACTAAAGCATCCAATCATTAAGTTAAATGCGCTTCGTATTAAGAAACTTACAGTACAAACTTTAAAATAAAAATTATATATAAAAAAAAAAATCTTTAGAAGCTGTGAAGCCGCGGAAGNTGTACAAACTTTAAAATAAAACTTATATATAAAAAAAAAATCTTTAGAAGCTGTGAAGCCGCGGAAGTCACGAATCTCATGATTCGTATCTAAGTTCGTTTTTAATAACTATTTATAAAATATTTAAATATATTTAAAAAAGAGCTAAACTACCAAATCTGGGACCCATTTCCTTAATTCACGACTGATGCCCATCATAAACAATTCTCTTAGAGGCTGTCGTTTCGCCGTTCAGGGTAAAACTCTTAGGCCCCAAAATCAGAAAAAAATAAAACAAAAAAGCCTTCAGATATTCGTTCTATACTATAAAAAAATAATTTTATCATACCTCGATATAATTAAATTACTTAAGAATATAAATTTATGCAAAAAATAAATAAATTTAAATTATTAGTATATGATATATCATATTTTCTGACATGAATCACGAGACGTGAAATGAATCTCGAGATAATTTTTTAACAAAAAAAAAAAAAATTCAAACTTTAATTTAAATCATCAAGAATTTATAGTCTGACTAATTGGCTCGATGAGAAAAACACAATGATAAAACTTGACCTTGTTCGAGTCAAATCAAGCCTAGATTGAGTATTTAAGCCATTTTTTTTTGAAACTTCTGATGCCTAATTAGAAAATTGAACGAATTTCAAATATTATAAGTTTATGATTATATTGAGCATCTCAACAAGTCTAATACAACAAGCCCGTGATCACTCAATTCCTACATCGTTAAGGCACCCAAGTGTCAACAAGAAGTTGTCTAATCGAGAAAATCTCTACGGGCTATTTAATGAAGTGGTTTGGATTTCTTCATTATTTGTAGGGATGTATCTCTCAAACTGTATAAATAGAGTCGTTTCCCCTTTATGAAAGAGCACCTAGGCATTGAATGAATCGAAGAGTTGTGGCTACAGTTGGTTCGCGAGAAAAATAGCCTAAATTCCAATGTGGTCCTGCCTTGAAGACATGGCTTCCAAAGTTGTCGACCACTGTTGATACTACCGCCTGCACCCTACTCATTACAATGAAACACCTCATGGATTAATTATGTACATTGTAAAGTAACGAAGCATCACATGGAATAACAGTCAACTTTGTAGTGTAAGAAAACATTTTACAAAAGAATGCACCCCAAAGAGTGTAACAACACGGCTCAAAAACAAGTAACAACGCCCGGGTGTGCCATTGAGGCGTGGATGTGTTGTGAAGGTAGTGACCTGGAAGGGTAGGTGTGTCATGAAAGTAGTGACCCAGATGATGGATGTGACATGGAGGCGGTGACCTTGAGGGAAACCTACTATAGTCTGGTGTAGTGTCGTAAGAAGAGAAGATGAAGTAATTCTCACTGGGGATAATTACACGTCGGGTAAACTTGATGTGCAACTAGCCCTCAAATAAGGCACGTGGATGTCCGGAATGAGTGTGTGTGTGGACAGTGACTCAAGCAAACCTTAAACATGTATGTCATGATCATATAGGATGTCATATAAAGCAAAAAAGGTAAGGGGATACTATTGTGAGTGCGAACAATAGTAACATGGAGCACCGTGACACGAAGATATCAGAGAGCAAGTTGATTTAGTGATATGCCTAGGGAGGCAAAATGCTCGTCAGTAGCATATGAGGGCATATGCTCATAAATGCACGATATATTGCTAGTGTGAATGTGGGCAATGTGAACCAAATTTGCGACGATACAACAGTCAACAAAAATAATCAGCGAACTGATTGAGTCAGTGCGGCTAATCAAACGAGTCGACGAAATTTTGATGGTCACATCGATCGGGCCGGTTCGACCGATCAGTAACATATGAATCAATCTGATTGGGTTGGTGCGACCGATCAGATAAGTTCATAGAACATGTAGATCGATCTGATCGGGCTAATGCGATCAATCAGATTAGTCGAAAAAAGATTGTCGTCATATCGATCGGGCCAGTATGGTCGATCGAGCAAACCAGCGGTACATATTGATCGATCTGATCTGCCCGGTGATGTTGATCATACGAGTAGACATAACATATCAATTAAAACGGTGATCAGATGAATCGACAAAAGATTACCGGTCACTACGATTGTGTCAGTGGGGTCGATCGGGTGAGCTGACGCAACATGTTGATCCATCCTAAAGTCCAGTGAAGCTGATTGGACGAGTCAACAAAAGATTGTCGGTCATGCCGATCGGGCTAGTGCGGCCGATAGGGCAAGCCAACAGTGCACAACGATCGATCTGGTTGGACTAGTTTGGTTGATTGGACGAGCCTTTGAGACATATTGATCAATCAAATCAAGTTAGGTGGTCGATCGGATGAGTCAAAAAAGATTGTCGATCGCGCCGATCAGGCCAGCCAACATAACATGTTGATTGATCTGGTCGGGTCGATGCGGCCGATCCAACGAGTCGACAAAAGATTGTCGGTCGAGTCGAACAGGCCAATAGAGCCGATCGGGCAAGCCGACAAAACAACATGCAAAAATCAATGGTTTTATGCATATTTTAGAAATCATGCCACATACGCAATGTGAATACATGCAAGAAATGCAATCTAATTGTTCAATTAAGGATCTACCAAAATGTAGCCTATGCAAGCCGTCTGATTTTGTGCAATAAAAAAATAATAACATGTGATCCTCATGAAAATTTGTGGTTACAAGGTTTTGCAGGAAAAATGATGCGATCCACATGATTCTATGCAAATGAGTGCTCCGTCGTATGTTCTTGCGGTCCAGATCGCTTGCCAGGAAGTGTCCTAAAGTTGGCATGCTCCATCATCCTGTGACCCGGCCGCACTCACATAACAACCATCTTGAGTTCAAACAAACTATATTGATATCACTCAAGTTTGACATCATTAAGACACATAAATGTCCAGAAAATATTGTTTAATCAAAAGAATCACTTTGGGATGTCCGATAGAGTGGTTAAAATGTTATCTTATTTACATTAGATGTCACTCATAGAATCAATAAACAGATCCCTACTCCTTTTAAGAAAGGGGACTTAAAGCAAAACCTAGAGTCGGATTAGGAGAAGAAGGATGTCATTTACATATATTGTAGACTGAAGTCCCAACGATCCATTCCTCCTTAGATGTCGACCACCCCTTGTAAGCCCCTGTCAACCAAAGTTGGCTACTCCCTGTTCGTCGACATTGATAGATCTACAGAGTGACACCCACTTTGCAACGAAGTCCCGACAGAGAAATGACATACAAAGCAGTGCAATATCATGAATAACATACAATGACATATTTCGAAGATGGTGTAAAAAAAAGTTATGGTGATAACTCCCAAGAGGAACCACTCCGACTATTGTACTACAAACTCTTATGCATATACACAATGTACTCTAAGGGATTTTGTGTTCCCTTTCGCGAATGTGGAATCATGATCTATACTTGTAGACTAATAGTATATCATTCAGGCTGGGCCAAAACTATAATTTTTTTTATTTTCTTTTTTGTTTCATGTAAGAACATTTATTGTCTACGTATTATTATATGTGTGTGCTGAATATATATATGTAATAATATCCCCATAATTTATGTTGCTAATGGTGTAGGAATTGTTTTTAAAATTAAATTATGGATAGAAAAATATGTATTATATAAATGTGAATAATTTTGAAATATATTTAGACAATAATTTACATAAAAAATATCCAGATGTAATTTTCTTGATGGAATTTGTAGAAGTAAGTGGCTGGAGAAAGTCAAGAAGGTACAATAAAGTCCAAGATAGAGATGCGAGAAAACACACGATAAGAGGTATTCATCACTCATCCAGGAGGAGGCGAAATTGAATTAATATGCAGAAAAAGAGGGAAAATACAGCGAAGCAATATGTTCCTTTGCACACNCGTTCAGGGTAAAACTCTTAGGCCCCAAAATCAAAAATAAAACAAAAAAGCCTTCAGATATTCGTTCTATATTTTATCATACCTCAATATAATTAAATTATTTAAGAATATAAATTTATGCAATAAATAAATAAATTTAAATTATTAGTGTATGATACACCATATTTTCTGACATGAATCACGAGATAATTTTTTAACCAAAAAAAAAATTCAAACTTTAATTTAAATCATCAAGAACACTGATCTTAACAAAGTTATAGTCTGACTAATAGGCTCGATGAGAAGAACACAATGACAAAAGTTGACAATGTTCGAGTCATTAAGCTATTTTTTGAAACTTCTTATGCACAATTAGAAAGTTGAACGAATTTCAAATATTATAAGTTTATGATTATATTGAGCATCTCAACAAGTGAAATACAACAAGTCTGTGATCACTCAATTCCTACATCGTTAAGGCACTCAAGTGTCAACAAGAAGTTGTCCAATCGGGAAAATCTCTACAGGCCATTTAATGAAGTGGTTTGGATTCCTTCATTATTTGTAGGGATGCCTCTCTCAAATTCTATAAATAGAGTCGTTACCCTTTCATGAAAGAGCACCCAGGCCTGAATGAATTGAAGAGTTGTAGCTACAGTTGGTTCGCGAGAAAAATAACCTAAATTCCAGCATGGTCCTGCCTTGAAGACCTGGCTTCCAAAGTTGCTGACCACTGTTGACCACCATCGGCTACACCCTACTCATTATAACGAAGCACCTTATGGATTCATTATGTACATTGTGAAGTAACGAAGCATCACATGGAATAACAGTCAACCTTGCAGGGTAAGAAAACATTTTACAAAAGAATTCACCCCAAAGAGTGTAACAACACGGCTCAAAGACAAGTAACAACACGCGGATGTGCTATTGAGGCGTGGGTGTGTCGTGAAGGCAGTGACCTGGGAGGGTGGGTGTGTCGTAGAGGCAGTGGCCCAGATGATCGTTGTGTCATGGAGGCAGTGACCTTGAGGGAAACCTACCATAGTTTGGTGTGGTATCGTAAGAAGAGAAGGTGAAGTAATTCTCACTGGGGATAATTACACGCCCGTTAAACTTGATGTGCAACCAACCCTCGACTAAGGCACGTGGATGTCCGGAATGAGTGTGTGTGGATAGTGACTCAAGCAAACCATAAACATGTATGTCATGATCATGTAGGATGTCATATAAAGCAAAAAAGGTAAGGGGATACTAGTGTGAGTGCGAACAATAGTGACATGGAGCACTGTGACACAAAGATATCACAGAGCAAGTTGATTTAGTGATATGCCTATGGAGGAAAAATACTCGTCAATAGCATATGAGGGCATATACTCATAAATGCATAATATATTGCTAGTGTGAATGTGAGCAATGTGAACCAAACTTGCGACGATACAACATTCATCAGAATTAATCAGCGAATTGATTGAGCCAGTGCGGCTGATCAGACAAGTCGATGAAATATTGATGGTCGCATCGATCGGGCCGGTGTAGCCGATCAGTAACATATGAATCGATTTGATCAGGTTGGTGCACCGATCAAATAAGATCATAGAACATGTAGATCGATCTGATCAGGCCGACGAGATCAATCAGATTTGTCGACAAAAGATTGTCTGTCATGTCGATCGAGCCAATAGGGCCGATCGGGCAAACCAACGGTACATATCGATCGATCCGATCTGCCTGGTGCTGCCGATCATATGAGTAGACAGAACATATCGATTAAGACGATGATCAGATGAATTGACAAAAGATTACTGGTCACTACGATTGTGTTAGTAGGGCTGATCGGGTAAGCCAACGCAACATGTCGATCCATCTAATAGGGCCGGTGAAGCCGATTGGACGAGTCAACAAAAGATTGTCAATCACACCGATCGGGCTGGTGCGGCCGATAGGGCAAGCCAACAGTGCACATCGATCAATCTGATTGGGCTGGTTTGGTTGATCGGATGAGTCGTTGGGACATATTGATCAATCAAATCGAGTTAGGGTGGTCGATCGAATGAGTCAAAAAAAGATTGTCATTGCGCCGATTAGGCCAACCAACATAACATGTTGATTGATCTGGTCGGGTCAATGCAGCTGATCGGATGAGTCGACAAAAGATTGTCGGCCAAGTCGAACGAGCCGATAGGGTCGTTCGAGCAAGCCGACAGAACAACATGCAAAAATCTATGGTTTTATGCATATTTTAGAAATCATGCCACATACGTAATGTGACTACATGCAAAAAATGCAATCTAATTGTTCAATTATGGATCTACCAAAATGTAGTCTATGTGAGCCATCCAATTTTGTGCAATAAAAAAATAATAACATGTGATCCTCATGAAAATTTGTGGTTATTGCGGGAAAAGTCATGCCATCAACATGATTCTATGCAGATGAGTGCTCTGTCGTATGTTCTTGCGGTCCAGATCGCTTGCCAGGAAGTGCCCCAAAGTTGGCATGCTCCATCATCTTGTGACCCGACCGCACTCGCATAACAACCATCTTGAGTGCAAATAAGCTATATCGATATCACTCAAGTTTGACATCATTAAGACACATAAATGTCCAGAAAATATTGTTTAATCAAAAGAATCACTTTGGGATGTCCGATAGAGTGGTTCAAATGTTGTCTTATTTACCTTAGATGTCACTCATAGAATCAATAAATAGATCCCTACTCCTTTTAAGAAAGGGAACTTAAAACAAAACCTAGAGTCGGATTAGGAGAAGAAGGATGTCATTTACATATATTCTAGACTGAAATCCCAACGATCCATTCCTCATTAGATGTCGACCACCCCTTGTAAGCCCCTGTCAACCAAAGTTGGCTACTCCCTATTCATCGTCATTGATAGATCTTACAGAGTGACACCTACTTTGCGACGAAGTCCCGACAGAGAAACGACATACAAAGCAATGCAATATCATGAATAACATACAATAACATATTCCAAAAATAGTGTAACAAAAGCTATGGTGATAACTTCGAGGAGGAACCACTCCGACTATTGTACAACAAACCCTTGAGCATATGAACAATGTACTCTAAGGGATTTTGTGACCCCTTTCGCGAATGTGGAACCATGATCTATACTTGTAGGCTAAACTTATATCTATATCTATCCCCATAATTTATGTTGCTCATGGTGTAGGAATTGATTTTGATGGGGATGTGACATACTCTCCAAATGTGCAAAATATATGTAGCTCAAAGTTTAAAGTTTAGGGTATGATTCAGAGATGCATTACATGCTCATGTGTGATTCACGGTAAAAGTAATCTTAAATCATTTTGAAAAGAACATTGATATCAATTTTTTTCACTTAAATGTTTTAAGATATCTACATGCAAATATTTGTTATGAACTCTTTAGTTTCTTAAATTGAATATTCTGATATGATTATACTAATAAAACAATTTAAAATTTAAAATTTTGTTTTTAAAATTAAATTATGGATAGAAAAATATGTATTATATAAATGTTAATAATTTTGAAATATATTTAGACAATAATTTACATAAAAAATATCCAGATGTAATTTTCTTGATGGAATTTGTAGAAGTAAGTGGCTGGAGAAAGTCAAGAAGGTACAATAAAGTCCAAGATAGAGATGCGATAAAACACCCGATAAGAGGTATTCATCACTCATCCAGGAGGAGGCGAAATTGAATTAATATGCAGAAAAAGAGGGAAAATACAGCGAAGCAATATGTTCCTTTGCACACTGAACTCCTCCATTGGACCACGAACTGTCTCCCTGCTCTCCATCGTGGCTTCACATTTAAGCAAAATTTCATGGCTCCTTCCCACCATCTAGCCCTCTTCTTTTGTTTCTTCCCGTTTTCATTTCTTCCGTGCTCGTCCCAGTAATGATTTCGGCGCTACTATCGTTTCTGTTGGCAAATCCAAGGGAGTGGAGAACAGAGAGATAGCCCAGCGCATATGAAAGCCGTTCTATTATATTGAGACATTCCCCTTTCTCTTTCTCTGGTCTTCTTCAAGTTTCTTCTCCGGTCGTCGTCGATCATGGCGGCACCTACCCGGTCATTCCTTATGGGCAGCGGCGGAGGCAACTCCGGAGTGCCTTACCCTCCGGCAGACACGACCTTCACGAAGATCTTCGTCGGAGGCCTCGCTTGGGAGACTCAAAGGGAGACCTTGCGCCGCTACTTCGAACAATTTGGAGAGATTCTGGAGGCCGTCGTCATCACTGATAAACACACTGAACGTTCAAAAGGCTATGGCTTTGTATTCCCCAACACTCCAAGATGGGAACTTGAAGCTTCCGCATCACTCTGTATTCATTCCTGATCGACTCCTCTTTCTCTCTCAGGTAACGTTTAAGGATCCGAATGCGGCGTTTCTTGCTTGTCTGGATCCGTCGCCGGTGATCGACGGGAGACGAGCANCCCAAGATGGGAACTTGAAGCTTCCGCATCACTCTGTATTCATTTCTGATCGACTCCTCTTTCTCTCTCAGGTGACGTTTAAGGATCCGAATGCGGCGTTTCTTGCTTGTCTGGATCCGTCGCCGGTGATCGACGGGAGACGAGCAAACTGCAACCTTGCTTTTCTCGGCGCATCTCACCGGCCTCGGCAAGCGACAAATCAATTTGGTGAGTCTCTGGTAACCATTGAATGCTTCTACCGAAACTAACTTTTCCTTGCAAAATTTATTGTTCTTCTTTTGTGTCAGCAGTAACAGGCCGGTTTTGGCCTCCGGGAGGGCAGGCCATGGCTTCCTCTGCATTTCGTGGATCTTCTCTTGCGTCCCTCCCCACCGGCGCCCCTTACTTTCATCAACCATCTCACTATNTATTGAATGCTTCTTCAGAAACTAACTTTTCCTTGCAAAATTTATTGTTCTCCTTTTGTGTCAGCAGTAACAGGCCGGTTTTGGCCTCTGGGAGGTCAGGCCGTGGCTTCATCTGCATTTCGTGGATCTTCTCTTGCGTCCCTCCCCACCGGCGCCCCTTACTTTCATCAACCATCTCACTATGGCTTCCCTTATTCGCTCTACGGGTAATCAAACTAAAATAATTCCCTACTTTTCTTCCCCCCTTCTCCGGATCAAGCATTCAAAAGCCATGAAAAATCTCTTCTTGTTCTTCAGTTACACCGGCGCATACTCGCAAGACAACGTCTACCCCATGGTGAGTTTTTAAATGAAAATAAGCAGTTGGAGGTGAAAATCAATGACCAAATAAAACTCAAACTATTGTTGCAGAGCTATTACGGATTTACAGGAGGTCAGAACCCCTTCTCTCCTTATTATCAGGCGACGTCGCCGGGTGTTTTTCCGGCAAGCTTCTATCCTTACTACACTCAGTATTCTCACTCAAGTCAGACACAAGGGAGTTTTGCGCTGCATTATCCGCAGATGCTTCAATACCCTTACATTCCTCCTGAACTCGGCTCTGTTTCAGCTATTCTTTCCTTGCCGACCACCATTGCTTCCACAAGCGCAGGTGAAGTCTTCTCCTCAACTCTGATCAGCTTTCAACTCAAGAACTGGAGCTAAATTTNTGCTATTCTTTCCTTGCCGACAACCATTGCTTCCACAAGCGCAGGTGAAGTCTTCTCCTCTACTCTGATCAGCTTTCAACTCAAGAACTGGAGCTAAATTTCTTGATAATCCAGTAGGTGTGGCATCCAGTTCCTCCCAGCCACCAGGAAACACCCAGGAGCCGAGGCCATCAGCCTGATTAGACAGATGGGTACTTTCTGTGCCTTTGATCTTCCTCCTTCCGTTTACTAACAGTGATGAAATAAAAATAAAATATTTCTATGCTTATATCTGAAGGTGAAGAAAGTATAAGGCTTTCCTTGTCCTCCTTCTCCTTCTCCTTCTNCTGTGCATTTCATCTTCCTCCTTCCGTTTACTAACAGTGATGAAATAAAAATAAGATATTTCTATGCTTATATCTGAAGGTGAAGAAAGTATAAGGCTTTCCTTGTCCTCCTTCTCCTTCTCCTTCTCCTCTCTATTGATTAAAGCTATTGATTAAAGAGAAGCCAACTAACCCATAACCATTAATCCATTGAACAAGCATGATTTGATTTGCTTGCTTGCTTTCTTCACTAATGACATTTATGCTCCTCATCATCCTTCCAACCACCTCCACCATTTCCATTCATTCTTGCATTGGTTATTGATCCATCTCTGCTCATTTGGATTTACTTCGGCTCGATAAATTTGAAAATTTTAACCTTATTGGATCAATATGGTAAGTTTCTATTAGATTTGTTCTTGCTTTCGGGGGGTGCATGCATGACACCCAACAATGAGCTCCATTGGGTCTCAATGGCGTTCATGCTCGGCGAAAAAGACGGTTTTTTGTCTAACACCGCCGATTACGAAGACGCCTACTGCCGCAGCAGCTGAAGGATATGGTTTTCTCTTGATGTAATAATAATTCATCTTCCCATTATCCTTTTTTTTTTTTACTTAACTTATTAATAAAACATTTAATGCAGGATAATTAATTACTTTGAAACATCAATGTCTGTCTTCCTCTTCTCTTTTTATTGTATTATTTTTGTTCTTTTGGCTTTGTGCTGTATGGAATCCGAAGGAGGAGGCAGAGAGCCTTTGGTCTGAAGGAATGGAGGGGGAGAATGGTGAAGAAGAATCCAAAGATGTGTTTTTTAAGCTTTTGTAGTTTCAGGTCTAATGTGGTGTAGGTGTAAGAGGAGTTGGATTTTCCTTATTTGGAGGAGAGAAATCTGATGGGGGGAGGAGGAGGTTTAGGGTGTCATGTGAGGGTAACGTGGGTGGGAGTGATGGCTGTTGACCGTTCGTTTGACCGGAGATTTTGGGCTTAATTGAGGCTGATAAAGAGAAGAAATATTATGATTTATAAATTCTTTTTTAGAAGGGAATAGGAATATGGGTGTAATTGAGCCAAGCTGGCTCAGGAGCGAGCTGAGTCGGGCGTAACTCATTCGATAAGTGGATTGCGGGCTGACCTTATGTTAACAAGCCAAATTTAACAGAACCCGAAGCTGACTATATTAAAATTCATAATTATATATTTAAATTATTAAAAATATTTAAAAAAATAACCTTTTTTACTGTTTATCTAGTGATTTTTATATTTATCTTTAATTAATTATTTTATTTATCATTTTATTATAACACTAGCTTTAATTAATATTATTCTCTTTCATAATAAAGAAGCCGGCCCGTGAGCTTGATCAATACTCGAGCTTGAACTCGATTAATTAATTAAACTCAAGCTCAAGTCGAGAGTAGCTTGAGCTTGAATTGACTTGAGAAGTTTACCCTCCCTTAATAGAAATATACAATTAAATACTCTATTTTATGAGGCAACCATACAATGTCATGCCCTCACAATGTATTTAAAGTAATTAATGTACATAAAGAGTGTATGGCAATGTACTATTATCTACACATAGAACCATGAATCTGGCCTGCATCAATTAATTTCTCCATGAATATGCCTCATTAATTGGGATAAAACTTATGCTTTTTCCATCACCTCACAATCAAACATGTTACTCTGTTCATTTTCAGAAAAAAGGTTTTTTGATGCTGCCTCGCCCCCCTTGTTATTTACTCCTAATTTTCCTACTAATTGAGGTTTCATGCGATGGAAATAATTTAGGTGAGGATGTTTAATTCAAATTTAATCATTATTAGTGTTTTAATCATTTTATTTATTTTGATATAAGGATAATATATAGTTAATCCATCAATGTTTATACTACTTTTATCTTAAAACTAATATAATCTAAACAGTTCTAAAATAAGATAACCCCATTTTCTTACTGATCATGCTTATCTTACCTTTTGACATTGAAAAAGAAAGGAAGATTTACAGATATACCAGTCAATTCCTATGTGTTTATATGTCTTACACCTAAACTTCAATTTTTTCCAACATTCTACATTGCATGTACTTGAAAGGTGTATTTCACTTGTTAGAAGTTAAAATGATGAAGTTTTTTATGTGATATGAACTATTTTGGCTGGTATAAATGCAAAAACTAAAATTTAGGCGTTAGATATATAAATACAAAAAAAATGCGGTGCTATGTAAATGCCCCCAAAAGGCAAGTTAAGCATAAGTTCATGGAAGGTATGATAAGCACAAATCAATTATTCAACAATAAATGGGAGAATCAGCTTCAATGTATTTTTTGATCTGTTCACAGTCTAATAAGTAGGAGGAGAGCTCCCATGAGAATATTGAGATATGTATTTTTTGGTTTTGCAAAGGATCAAACTTCAAACAAGTACATTGAAGCTAAACTCTTAAGACAATAACAATCTTCTTAGTTTAGTAATTTGAGTGAATCTCCCACCTTAATCATTTATATTCTGGAGCTCTCCTATGATCTTCGACTCTCTTTAGAAGTTGCTCCAAGTAGACATAATCATGAGGCTTGCGATACATAAATTAAATAATATCTTAATAGGTGAGAGTTTATGATGTCGCAAATGGCATGAAGACATTATTATACCATATATATGGAAGAAAATCATTTTGTTGGATTAAGATCTACTTCATAAGAGTTGCATCATGAACTCGTTTGAGATAGTGCTGCTACATGGGAGCCACTTCACTAAGAGTCTACTCATAAAATGCAATTTATCAGCTGAATAATTTGAGGCTAATTTTAAAGATATTAACAAAGATTTCAAATTTTTTTGCTCAAAGATATTATAAAATCGCATATTAGAATGAGTTTAATTTCTTAAAAAAATAAAATATATATTACTTTTCGTGTTCTTTTGAGTTGTGTTTGCAAATTTAAAATTAAGTATTGTTATAGTATAACACAAAGAAGACTGGGGGTGAAAAACAAGAACCCCTTTAACAAGTTTTGAGTCATTGAAGAGGAAGTTCATAACCTGTTCCCAAAATATTTTTATGTTGATTGATTTTTATAGAATGATAATATTTTGGTCATTTCAAAATAATAATCATATAATTTAATGAGATGGCACGTGTGCCCACTAAAAAGGAATGATAAATAACTAAATAATTCTCAACTTGTACAACTTTAATTCTCACATGGATGCCAATAGAGCTGTCAAAAAAGCTCGTTGTTCATGAACTGTTCGTGTTCGGTTCGATAATGAGTTCGTGTTCAATTCGTTCGATAAGTAAAAGAGACGAACATGATTTTTTTTTTTGTTCAGTTAGTTAATCGAACCAAACACGAATAGTGATGCGTTCGTTCGTGTTTGAATTATAAAATAATTTAAAATAATTATATATATATATATATATATA
>JXCR01127778.1:3905-19071 GCA_002079205.1 Phalaenopsis hybrid cultivar
GAACATAGCCTCTGTTATGAGGAACAAATCCTAAAAATTTCAAGCTGTGGTGAGCAATGCTTAGTCACAATGAATTGAAATAGCACAGATAGTATTTAATTAATTAAAAATTAAAGAGTTAAAAAATAATATTTAGTTTTTCTTCCATATTATTCACCTCTATTTACTGGGCAAGAGAGTCTTTTTAATTTATTTTTATGATTTTTTATAAAAAGATATGAATTTTTGAAGTTCTGGCATTTAAATAAATTCAGAAAATTCATATTTTTCTACTTATCCAAGCGGCACCACCTCACGTCTTCCTCTCCGAGCTTACCGCACGGCAGTCTACTAATTATGATGCCAGCCACATAGCCGCCACACATCCTACAGTTTGAGCACAATCTACTCAACCAACGTGATATCATCTGTCTATCCAATACACGCGCGATCGGACAACATCCGTTCATCTTCCCCAAATGACCTAACCTATATGTCATCCACACTAAAACCTTAAAATCTCAAGAAAGACTCAACTAAATCACTTCGGGTTTGTTCCTACACCTTTATCTACTCAAGAATAATACATCCATATGGTTTATACGATATAAAATACATTGAATACGTATGAAGAATCAATTTAGGCTCGTATTTAGGCAAGAGTCCATTACTTTTACCTGATAGGGGAGGCCTCAATCAGATGGTTGTAGCAGCTTTGAATGAGTCCAACAAACCTCCACATGAACTCATGGGCTATGGTGAATTATCTAGGTGTGATTTTGACCAAGGCAGATTTCAGGTGTTGGTCTAGGGTTATGCTAGAGGCTATCTGTGATTGGGCTTTTGTGGGGAATCAGCTTCTCTCCCTCAGGGGATGGTGTGTGCACAATTAGTTGAAGTTTAGGGGAATTTAGTGTTGTGGAAAAATCTGTCTTGGTTTTCCCTAAATTTTGAACTCAAAATTTAACTCTCACAGGGGAATCCGGAGGTGGAAAATGGTGGGCTTGAATTTAGGAATTCTTGGGGAGTGTCCGGAAGCAATTAGACAGATTCTTCCTAAGGAATTGATTATTTCATGTTTTGTCCATGGAGGTGGTGGATTAAATAGAGGGGGAATGGGTGGCTGCTATGGCCAATTAGAAGGTGAAAAATATTGCTCAGAAGTGCCAAAGCCAATTGGAGCTGGCCATCTTAGATGGGTGTAATCGGGTTTAAGTTAAGGAATGAGGCTCTTAGTTTTGGCTCCTTCGATGACTAAGGTGGCTGGTCAAGGAAAGGGAGGTGCTCATGTGGCTCAAGGACCTCAGGCGAATCTATCACAGCAATTAATTGAGTTAGTGATGGGTTTTAACAAAGATCTCTTTGGAATAAGCACTTTAGCAAAACAATGTCCTTAATTTGGGGGATCATTGGTCCATGGTTCACCTAGGGTGGGATAAGATGGTCTAGCTTGGTCACTAGGGTCCAGAAGGTGGCTGTAGAGGCTTTAGTTTGGTCAATTTTGTTGCATGGGCTCAATTTGGGTCAAATGGGCTTGGAGTTGGGTTTGGATTGGGCTAGCCATGACATTGAGCCAAATTTAATGATAAATATCCTGTAGATGATTGTCACAAATATTTAATAAAAGATTTGGAGTGATTTTGAATTGATTTGGAGGTTCAATGTGAAGGATTTTGGACATTTGGTCAATTTTTGGTATATTGGGTTAGACTTGGGTTTGAGTTGGGAAAAAGTTTGGATAACACCTAATTGGTGGTTCAAATTGGTCATAAGGATTGACATTAAGAGCTTTGGATAGAAATTGAGGAAAAATTTTGAGGTTATGTGCTTTAATTTGATTGAGTTTGGGGACATGGTCAACTTGGGGCAAAATTGGGGGTTTTGGTCCAAGTTGATTTTGAGCACAATTGAGGCTTGAAAAAATCAAATTAAAGGTTTAGTTTTATGTGGGGAAATGTTTTAAAGATTTCATGGTGCAAAATTGTGGCAATTGGATAGATTTGGGGGTTCAATTGAGTGAAACTTTGGTTCTGGGTCAAATTGGGGCTTTTTGATTTATGTTGAAATTAGATTCCAATGTGGATCAATTTGGCTTCTATTTTGTTTCAATCAAGCTTAGGTATGCTTAGTCTGAGTTTAGAATTGAAATTGGTGAAAATTGGGATCAAACTGGTGGACATTTGGGGTAAGTTGGGGTTATTGGGCCTTTAAAGGCAATTTGGGGCTTTTGGTCAAAATAGGACAAATTGATCAGATTGAGCCAAATGGAGTGGTTTAAATTGATTTTTGGGACATTTTAAGTGATTTTAAATGTTTAGGACAATTTAGGAAACCAAGGGTATTTTGGTAATTTTGGCCAAATAAAGGGTATTTTGGAAAATTTGGGGTGTTTTGGTCAATTTGGGTGGCTTGAAATCATTTGAAATGATTTTTGAACAAATTTGGGTGCTTTGGGTAATTTTGAGAATTTTACCCAATTTTGGTAGTTCAAGGGCAATTTGGTATTTTTTGGTCAATTTGGGGGCAAAAGGCTACAGTCGGTATTTTGGTAAAATTTGGGTGTCATTCACTTTACTTGAGACATGTACCAATAGAATTCCCTACTTTGGATCCTTCAAGCATTGATCTTAGCTAAACTCTAGCCTAGGGCAAGTGGGTTTAGGGGACCATCTACATGAGTCTCCCAAAGGGTCGAGGGATCAAAATCAGGTAAGCTTGAATTTAAAATAGTGACTGGAAGTGTAATATGCAAGTGTGTGTGTGTTAGAGAAATCAAGACCAAACCACCAGAGGGCTAACCCTAAGGCCAAGCAATCCTATTGGAACTCTCCTTGAGCTCCCCCATATTGGCCCCACCTACCAAGTGCTAGAGGTTAGGACCAATATGTGGAAAGAGGAGTTTAGAATTTATAATGACGAGGTTTCCTTTCTAGCCCTCTATGAATAGAAAATAAAAAAGTAATATGGCTAGACCCTGGGCTACTAAAAAGGAAAAACTAGACCTTAACTAAAATTGAGGTCAAAACATATAAGGAAAAAATAACGATAAATATCGGTTGCCTCCCACAAAAAAACATGGTTTAATCTCATCAACCCGACATTCCCAGTCTTTATTTTGGGTGACCCAATATTATAGTCACTTTAAAAATTGGTATTTGACCATCAAAATGAAGTTTCAATCTGTGTCCATTCACTTTAAATATCTTTCCAGTATTGGGATCTTCAATATTAACAGCTCCATATGGATAGACTTTTACAATTTTGAATGACCCTTTCCACCGATACTTTAGTTTTTTAGGAAATAGTTTCAATCTTGTATTGTATAATTAAATTTTCTATCCATACTAAAATTCATTTTTCATTATCTCCCGATCATGCCCTTCTTTTATTCTTTCTTCATAAATCCCAACATTATCGTATGATTCATTCCTAATTTCTTCAAGCTCCTTTAATTTGAATAACCTTTTTTCACCAACATCTTTCAAATTGAAATTGAATTCCTTAATTGCCAAATAAGCTTTATGCACTAATTTTACTGTTAAGTGACAAGTCTTTCAAAAAATTAATCCATACGAGAAAATTCCTATATGTGTCTTATAAGCTATCTTGTATGCCCATGATGCACTTTTTAATCTATGAGACCAATCCATTTTATTAGGATCCACACTTTTTCTTAAAATTATTTTAATTTCACGATTAGATATGTCTATCAAATGACTAGTTTGAGGACGATAATTAATTGCAATTTTATACATGATATTATATTTTTCCACCAACCTGCAATTGTTACATTCCTAAAACGAGACCCTCCATCGAGAATGAATATTCTCAGCATTCCGTATCTTGTAAAAATATTTTTGATTAAAAATTTTAAAACACTCTGAGCATCACATCGAGGTAAAAGCAATTACTTCAATCCATTTTGAAACATAATCCACTGCAATCAATATATACAAATTTCCAAATGAAGGTATAAATGGTCCCTTGAAATCCAACCCCCAAGCATAAAAAATTTCAATTTCCAAATTAAAATTTAGAGTCATTTCTTTTTTTTTTGTAAATACTACATACTCTCTCACACCGATCACATGCTTATATATATTAACATATCTAAATAGAGTAGACCAAAAAAATCTAGATTGCAAAATTATAGGAATATTTCTATCATTACCAAAATAACCTCCAAATTCAGAATTAAGACATTTTTGGATAATTTCTTGAATTTCTTTATAAGGCACACATCGTCTCATTACTAAATCTTTGCATTGTTTGTAGAAATATGCGTCATCCAAAAAATAAGATATTGCATCGTGAATGAATATCTTCTCTTGTTGTTTTGTCATTCCATATGGTAAAATTCCTCTAACAATATAATTCACAATATCAGCATACTAAGGTACTTCCTATCCTTTTAAAAGATAATTTTTTTCATAAGGAAATATTTCATTAATTTCTTTTTCCAAATATAGTGTTTCTTCATGTTCTAGCCTAGATAAATAATCAGCAATATCATTATCAGTCCCCTTCCTATTGACTACTACAAAATCAATTTCTTGCATCAGAAGTACCCATCTAGTTAATCTTGGTTTCACATCCTTCTTTTGCGTTAAGTGTTCCATAGCCAAGTGTTCAGTATGCACAACACATTTAGCTCAAATTTTATATGACTTAAACTTATCAAAAGCATAAATAATGGCTAATATCTCTCTTGTAGTAGTGTTGTAGTTAATTTGAGCATTATTAATAGACATACTAGCATAATATATAACTTTATGAATCCTGTCATATCTTTGCCCTAAAACAACTCCAATTGCATAATCACTAGCATAACATATTAATTCAAAAGCTTTCTCCAAATTAGGTGAAATAATTATAGAAGCAGTGATCATGTTTTCTTTTAAAGTTTCATAAACCTTAAGGCAACCTTGGCTAAAGTCAAATTTCGTATCTCTTTCAAGAAGTTGGGATAAATGCTTAGTAATTTTTGAAAGATTTTTAATATATTGCCTCTAAAATGTAACATCTCCGAAGAAACTCCTAACTCCTCTTACAGTAGTAGGTGGAGGTAAATTTGATATAACCTAAATTTTTGTAGGATCTACTTCCATGAAATTTTTTGAAATTTTATGCTCAAGTACAATTCGTTTTGGAACCATAAACTGACATTTTTCTAAGTTTAATACAAGATTAGTCTTTTCACATCATTCTAGAACTTTCCCTAAATGATTTAGATATATTTCAAATGAAGTTCCAAATATAGAAAAATCATCCATAAAAACTCCAATTTCTTTTTCAATTAAATCCCTGAAAATTGACATCATACATCGTGGAAATGTTGCAGGTGCATTACAAAATCTAAAGGCATTTTCCAAAAAGAAAAAGTTTTATAAGGACTAGTAATGTTGTTTTCACTTAATCCTCTAAAGTAATAGGCATTTGATGATAACTGGTATATCCATCTAGAAGACAAAAATATTTATGCCCAGCCAGCCTATCCAACATCTGGTCCAAAAAGAGTAAGGGTAAATGTTCCTTCATGGTGGCAAAAATTGATTTTCTATAATCTATGTAGATTCGCCATCCAGTGACTTGCCTTATTGGTGTTAATTCAATATTCTCATTTTTCACTAGAGCCACACCTTCTTTCATTAGAACACAGTGAACTTGACTTACCCAAGCACTATCTGAAATAGGATATATTATTCCAGTCTCTAATCATTTTAAAATCTCTTTCTTGACAACTTCTTTCCTAATAAGATTCAATATCATTTGAGGATTAGCTCTTGGTTAATGTTGATCTTCCAATAAAATTCTATGCATACAAATTGAAGGACTAATTTCTTTGGTATCAGCTAATGTCATCCAAAGGCTTTCTTATATCTTCTCAAAGTTTCCAACAATTGTTGTTCTTGCATATCAGTTAATTATGAGGATATTATAACATGTAATGTGGATAAACTGCTTAAGAATGCATACTTTAAATGTGTAATAAGTGTTCTTCAGTTCTATTTCAGAAGGTTTCTTATTAGGTGAAATCAAATTCTTGTTACTTTCTATAAGCTCAAACATTTCAAATTTTTTCTAAACATAATCCAAATCTTCATTAATCACTTTCATAGATTCAACTTGAATTCTATCCTCATCTTCATATTCCAAATATTCTTTTTCAAAATCCTTTTCAAATGTCTTCTTGAAATATTTATGGCTCGATATCCATTAAGAAGAATTCAATAACATGCTCTTTTCCAGGGTATCTCGTTGATTTTGCAATATTAAATGTAACCTCTTGATCACTAATTCTCATATTTAGTTCTCTTTTCTACAAGTCTATCAAAGCTTTTCTAGGATAAAAGAATGGTCTTCCTAAAATGATTGGAATTTTTTTATCATCCTCGATATCTAATACAATAAAATCCACAGTGAAGATAAATTTATCAACCTTTACCAAAACATCTTCGATAACTCCTTTAGGATAGGTAATCGAATGATCAGTTAACTGAAGAATTATAGATGTAGGTGAAATATATCCTAAACCCAACATTTGATAAACGCATAAGATTAATATCGTCTCCTAAATCACATAAAGCCTTTCCAAAAAATCTTTTGCCAATAGCACAAGAAATAATAAAACCTTAAGGATTTTTTAGTTTTTAGGATGCTTTTTCTAATTTATAGCACTACACTCCTCACTGAGTGCAACTGTCTCATTATCTATAAACTTCTTTTTGGTATTAAGTATATCCTTCACGAACTTCACATAGCTTGGCATATCTTCCAAGGCTTCAACAAATGGAATGTTTATCGTCAAATTCCTCAATATTTCTAAAAAATTTAAAAACTTGTTATATTGATTTTTCTTTTTCAATTTTTGACGAAATGGAGGAGATTGTCTTTCTACTTTTATTTTCATTGATTTAATAGGACATTCTAACTCAAAATTAAAATCTTCACTAGATTTTTCATTTTCCACCTCATCTTTTCAACTTCAACTTCTACTTCTTTTTGAACTCTAGTTTCCAATTCTTTTTTACTTATCAGTTGAATAGTCTCAATTTGCTCTTTGTTATGATCTTTAGGATTTACTTCAACATGACTAGGCAATGTTCCTGGAGGTCTATTGTTAAGTGCAGTAGCAATACATCTCAATTGATTTTTCATGTTTTTTATTGCAGCTCATTGACTTTGTAATTGGCTTCCCATTGCAATATCAATTCTTCCATTGACAATTTTTCTCCTTATTGTAAAAATTTTTAAAACCTAGATGTTAATAAGGTCTATAAGTTGGATTCCCTTGATTGTTGGAGTTTCCCAATGGGTTCGCAGCGTTGTTTCCCCATTACAAATTTGCAGCATTAAAGTTATTGTTACTCCAACTAAAATTTGGAAGATTCTTTTAAATAGGATTATAATAATTGGCATAAGGATTATTAGAATGATTATTTATTGTATTTAAGGTTTCATAAGAAGATTGAGATTTAGTCATTCCTTAAACACATGTGATGTCAGAGAATAATTCATTCCATATTGATCTATCTTCTTTGATATAGCAGCTATTTAGGCAGCTAACATAGATATTGCATCAAAATCATTAATACTAGTTACTCTTTTTAGATTTAACCTTTCAAACCATTAAAAATTATTAGTATTCATCTCCTCAATTAAAGAATATGCTTCATCGAATTGTTTTGATATTAATGATCCACTAGCAACAACATCAATTATCGATCTAAGAGATCCAACCAATCCATTATAAAAAGTTTGAATCATTAACCAATCTGGCAATGCATGGTCTATACACTTTCTAAGGAGATCTTTAAATTTTTCCCAAACATCAGAAATTGATTCCCCTTCAAACTGAAAAAAAGATGTTATATCAATTTCTAAGCTTAGCAGTTTTTGAAGGTGGGAATAATTTAGATAAATTTTTTTTTTGAGAAGTCTCCCTAATTTCTCATAGATCCAGATGCTAACGAGTTTAACCAAATCTTATTTTTATCCCTTAATGAAAAAGAAAAAAGTCTAAGTCTGACGACATCATTTGACACTCCATCATTTTTAAAAGTAGCACACAATTCTAGAAAACTAGCAAGGTGTATGTTAGGATCTTTAGTTGGTGTTCCTCCAAATTGATTATTTTTTACCATGTAGATAATAACAGCTTTAAGCTCAAATGAATTTGTTGCTACTCAAGGGTTTTGTATACTCAAATGAATTTCATCTGTTGTAGGATTAGTGTAATCTCTTAAAGGTCTCTAATGATGTTAACTTTCATTTCCAGCATTACAAAAATTGCAAGCCACTCTGCAAAAATTTTCTATCTTTTTTGTTGTTTTTGAGTTTTTCTAATAGTTCTTTCTATCTTCGAATCGCAAGGTACTAAATCTTTAGATTTACACTACACATTAACAAACACAACAAGTAATTTAAAATTAACAAACACACTAAATTAGTAAAATATTCAAACTAAACTATAAACACTTTTTTTTAATTTAAATAAAATAACTTACTACTACTTTTAATTACTTCTCTGGCAACAACGCCAAAAACTTGATGTGAGTGGATATAGTGTGTTAATTTTGCAAATATTTTTCAATATTATAAAATACACACGACAGATACAATAATAAATATGCAATTTAATCCTAAGAAAAATAACTTTAGTGAGAATAGTTTTTTCTTTTTTTTTAATCTTTAAACTGCCAAATCCTTTAAAAATAACGCAAGTATACATATATTTTAAGTAGAAAAGGGCATAATACTAAATAACAATCCCACGAGGAATTTGGAAATGCTTAGAAGTAAATTCTTAAGATTATAATGTAAACTACAATTTAAACTACAAAAGTGAAGTACAAAATTCGAATATAGAGTAAATGAGTGAATGCTAAATAAAATGCAATTAAAAGACTAAGTTAATGAAACTAATTACTAAAGTTTAGAAAGTAAAGTTATGAAAACTAAATAATGTTTTTGTGATGAGAGTTCAAATTTGAAAAGCATCCTTCCCCTTTAGAATGAGTTTAAGGATTGCAAGGAAATTAAAATAATTTGAAAATATTTATTAATATAACTTATTTTGTGCCAAATAAGAACAATCCTATTCTTTACCCTCTTCCAAGTACATAAAGAACATTGACTAATCTAGAGTTTGGTCCCTAATTTTGTGGTTAGGCTGGGAGGTTTTTGGCTACCACTCAAGAGCACCCACCACTTCCTTAGCTGAGGGTTAACTATCTCACATTAGTTTTCATTCAACTGGACTAAATTAGGGATTTTAATCTGTCACCTTAAAATCTCTAATTCTGCATCAACCAAAGTATATTTCCCTTTTTATTTTGCACTCAACCCCATGGATGACATCCTCTGCCATGGAATCAAATATGATTCTCTCCATGTTTTAGAAATCGTAGATCTTTCAGAACATATATTTCTTAACACATTTTAACAATTCAATTGGCCAGGTCGAAAAGAAAATGAAGATCAGAGTTCAAATCATCACAAATTTTTTATATTTAAAATCGTATAAAACAAAATCAATTCTTCACAAAACCATATCTCAAAGTAGAGAGAAGAATAAAGAAAACTACTCAGAATTCAAGAGAAAAATATGACAAAACAAGAATTTCATATATAAAAATAAGTTTACAAAATAAATAAATAAAAGAACACAACTTATCTCACAATCCTTCCCAAGTAAATCCATAGAAGTTATCTTCAAACACTTTCCCTCTTTACAAGAACTTTCAATTGTCTCTTAGAATTTTAATGAAGAGGAAATATCTCACCTTCCCTCTCCTCTTACAATCCTTAAAGAAAATCTCTAAGCCCTTGACTTTCTCTCTCTTTTTTCTTCATCGAAGATTCCTCGTACACCTCCTCTAAAACTCTCTCTCTTTCTTTTTTCTAGCCCAAGACTTTCCTCTCTTTTATTAGAGGCTACCTCCCTCAAAAAATAATTCAAAATTCTCTCCAAAATTCTGTCCAAAAGTTAACCCTTTACAATTCAAAAGGAATGTATATTGATCCAAGAGACATATCCCTTCATAAACTAACTTTCCAAAGTGTTTAGATGCATTGAATTACTCCAAGGAGTATTTAGAACAAGTTTCCCTTTCAAAATTCATGAAAAATTCATTCCAAACTCCCTTAATCTACAAAAAAAATGTCTTTGGCGCTTTAGGCGTTGATTTTGGCGCTTCAGGCACCAACTAGCTTAAGGCCACGCTATTCTGGGTTTTAGCGCTTCAGGCGCCAAATCTGGCACTTCAGACCCCAACTCTCTATATAGTGGTGCTTCAGGCGCCAGCTCTTTGTATAATGACACTTCAGGCACCAGAATCCCAAAATTCGATGTTTTTGGCTCCAAATTTTGTTCTCTTTGTTACTTTTGCTCTAAATTTCTAAAACTAATAGAACTACAACAAACACATGAAAATAACCTTCTTTAGAGTGTGATGTCACCAAAAGTAAGCTTAAAATTTATACTTAAAACAACATACTACATTGGTGTAACATATCCCTAAAGTGTAAATTTTGATTATGGAAAAAAAACTAGAATTATTTCATATATAATATTCAATTAAAAATTAATAAATGTATTATAGCTATTGCATCTAGTTTTTTGTGTTGTCTTTTGAGATTGAAATTAAGTAATTACACACAAAGAACACATACATTATGTCGGGGATTAAGTTTTTTGTACCGTTATTCAGGAAGCAAGGAAGCGACGAAACTTTTGACTTAGAAATTTTATTGGGACTATAAAATTATTTTAGCAAAATTGTAGTGTTGTTTAAATTTCTAAGCATTTTTTTTGTTAAAAATATTTTAAAAAATAAAAAATAATACAAAATAATAAAGTACATAAAATAATTATTTGTGAGTGTTTTGTTTAATTTTATTTTTGAAACATTTACTTTTCTATGCATAGTTTAGAATCTAAAGGTTTAGTACCTTGCAATTCTTTTTTAAAACAAACTATAAGAAAAATTTGAAAATAAAAAGAACTTCACAAGTTATAAGAATTGACAAACATGTCACATAATAACATAGATTCTACAACGTCCTTCAAGGGATTGCACAAACCGTACAACGGATGAAATTTATTTGAGCATTCAAACCTATGTTGTATCGACTAACTCATTTCAACTAAAACCTTTGATAATCTTAATGGTACAAAAAGATCAGTTTGGTGGGACGCCATATGAGGATCCAAACTAACACCTTGCTCATTTTCTATAATTATGTGCTACATTTATATACGCTAGTGTATCAAATGACATTTTTAGACATAGGATTTATCTCTTTTCCTTATAGGATAAAGCAAAGATGTGGTTAAGCTAATTAGCACATAGATCTGATAGAACTTGGGGAGAATTATAGGAGACATTCCTAGGTAAGTATTTTTTACCTTCAAAAACTACTAAGTTTAGAAGTGATATTACTTCATTTACTCAGTATGAAGGTGAGTCAATGATTGAATCTTGGGATTGTTTTAAAGAACTTTTTAGGAAGTGTCCACATCATGTTTTTCCAGATTGATAAATTTCTCAAACATTTTATAATAGGTTTGTAGGATCCCTTATAACTATTATTGACAATGCTATTGGAAGTTCACTAATGTCAAAACCATTTGATGAAGCATATGAATTAATAAAAGAGATGGCTACTAACAACTTTTAACGGCCCCCTGAAAGGGTAAATCCAAAAAGAGTAGCTAGTGTTCATGATACTACTGTGATTACTATTTTGGCATCTCAAATTTTTGCAATATCTAGAAGTTTGACCAAGTGAGAATGAAATTATCTTGAAGACCTCATGTCATAGGAAAGCTCATTGAGATAATTGTTTGATTCTTACCTTCATTCAAAACTTTAAATGCAATTAGTAATAGACCCAATAACCCATTTTTTATCTATTATATCCCAGGTTGTAAAAACCACCTTAAATTTAACTGTAAAAATAATTCTAGTGGTGGAAATCAGCAATGGGAAAATATCAAGCAAACTCATTAGGAAACTGAAACAACCATGGTGGTACTAACTATATACCTTCTTATCTTGCTTGCTTTACCAATAACAAACAAATATAGGAGAAGAAGTTATTGATAGATGAAGTGGTGTTACATATGGGGAATCAATTACAAAGTTAGATTACTACAACTAGAGATCTTGAGAATTAATTGGGACAACTCAGCAATAGGCCTCAGAGAACACTTCATAGTAACATTGAAATTAATCTTAAAGATAAAAACAAAGAAGAATTTAAAGCAATCCAGTGGGGATGTGGTATAGAATTTGATACTAAAGTGAAAAAAAGAGATTGAAGTTCAAAGGGAACTTGAGAAAATTAGAAAGCACGAATAAAATGTTCTTGGGAATATTGAAAATCCTGTCTCTTCAATTAAGATCAATTTAAAAAGATCACCATTGCATTTTCCTTAGAGACTTAGATAATTTTTGTTTTAGTGAAGAATTGAAGTAAATGTCAAGTTATGTTAAATTTATAAAAGGTACATTAAATAAGAAAAGGAATTTTATTGAACACGAGATTATTGTACTTATTCAAGAATGTAGTGCAATAATTAACAAAATGCTTTATCAAAACTTAAATATTCTAGTATTAGGAGAAACATTTTGTGGAAAAGCATTATGTTATTTAAGATCTAGCAGTAACCTTATGCCCTTATCAATATTCAAAAGGTTAGGTTTAGGTGAGATTTCTATCACTAGTGCAACCAATAATTAGTTGATCGATCAATGACTTATTTTAAGGGGGGGTATAAAAGATGTGCTGGTTAAGGTGGATAAATTTATCTTCCTTGTGGATTTCATTATTTTTTATATCGAGAAAGATAAATAATCACCAATCTTTTTAAGTAGACCTTTCCTTTCTACTAGATGAGTTATGATAGATGTCCAAAAAGGTGATCTTACCATGAGAGTTAATGACTAGGAAGTTACTTTTAATGTGTTAAAATCTATGAAGTATCCAACAAATGAAAAAGATTATAAATGTTATAGAATGGATATTATTGATGAATTAAATAATAATCATTTCTGAGAAAGTTATGAAATTAAAGTTTGACAACAAGAACTGGGGTGTGATTTCTGAGAAAGTTATGAAATTAAAGTTTGACAACAAGAACTGATTTTTAAGATACTGATTTTCAAGATAAATCTATTTAGATAATCACTGAAGATTCAAATTATTTCAAGAAAGTTGAGATTTTAGCACTACTGAGATTAGTAAACCTCTTTTTCTTTAATTAAAGAACCTCTTAAACTTGAGATGAAGATACACCCTACACATTTAAAGTATGCTTTTAAGGGGAACTCATCAGCATTACTAGTTATAATATCCTCAGACTAAAGTGCAGATCAAGAAAAAAAATTAATGGAAACTTTAAGAAATTATAAGAAAACATATGGACGGATGTTAGCAAAAATTAATGGTATCAACCCTTAAATTTGTATGCATAAAATTTTAATGGAAGATAATCACAAGATTAGGGTAGATCCTTTAAGGAGTTTGAACCCTATAATAAAAAATGTAGTAATCAACATTTATCCTATTTCTGACAGTGCTTGGGTTAATCTGATTCACTATGTTACTAAAAAAGGGGGAGTGACAGTTGATATTAACGAACATAAAGAATTAAATCCAACTAGATAGAGAAGTACGAATGAGTTTATAACATATATTCATTCATTCTTTGAATAAATATAATTGCTGGCATTCATGAGCGATGTCTATAATTTTGTTCTTAATATTTTCTTGTTATATTTTTTGCTTCAGTATTCACATTTTTAGAAAAGAAAGGTCCTTAAATATTCTCTATCTTACTTTTTAATGTACAAATTTTTCTTTTTTATTCTTCTTTATTAATACGGAGATTAGCAAAATCTCTTATTTTCTTTAGTTTTGATATTTTAGGTAATCCTACTTCAGGTGTTTTACCCATCACATAATTTTTTTAATTGTTATTAAATCTTTTAAGGCATTACTTGCAAAGGCTATTTCGCATTTCATTTTACATATTTATAATTCAACTACTTCCAAGTAGTTGTCTAAATCTAAATCTGGAGTAATTTCTTCAGCATTGCTGGATATTTCATAGTATTCCATGATTTCTACATCCATATTTATTTTCTACATAATTCACGAGACAAAATGTTAGCTAAAACATTTTTATTTCCTTCTAAATATTCTAAATAAAAGTTATAAGCTTCAAAGTAGCTTTACCATATAATACGTCTCTTATTTGGTAAAGAATCTACAAATTTTTCCTTTTATAAAAGAAATTGTAGTTTTATTATCCGTTGTTATTAAAAATGTTTCAGTAAAGAATATTTTGAACTTTTAAAATGCCTTTTTTATGACTAATAATTATTTCACATTAATGTAATAATTCTATTTGTAACGGTATAAGTCCCTGAACTATGTCGGCATAAGAGTTCATTATTATTCCTTCAAGTATTTAAAATTGCTCCCCATGGAATTTCAGAGCTATCCTTTTCTATGATTAAATGGTCGCTTGGTATTGGAAAATGCAATTTGGCAGACTTTTACAAATTTCTTTAATTTTATTTAGAGCTTTTTCATCATTTTCATACTAATACAAGACACAATCCTTCGTAACTTTCTTTGTAATGGTGCTCTTAGTTCTGCAATGTTTCTAACAAATGATCCAGCATAATTAATGCAAGGTCATATCTAATTGGAGCTAAATGCATTGCCCATACTCACCATTCGACTATTAAATATTTAATGCAAAATAATGATGTGAAACCAAGATTAATTGATTTGTACTTATGATGCAAGAGTTTGGTTATGTAATAGTCGATAAGAAAGGGATTGATAATTAATCTATCTAGGCTAGAACATAAAGAAATACTTTATTCAAAAAAATAAATTAATGAAACTTTTCCTGATGAACAACTTTTTGTTGTAAAAGGATGGGAAATACCGTGGTATGTTGATATTGTAAATTATATTGTTAGTGGTATTTTACCATATGGACTAAAATAAAATAGGAAAAGGAATTCATTCATGATGCAAAATCTTATTTTTGGGATGACCTCTATTTTTATAAACAATTCAATGATTTAGTAATGAGACAATGCGTTCCTTATAAAGAAATTCAAGAAATTTTCCAAAAATGTCATGATTCTGAATTTGGAGGTAA